>CATIWR010311610.1:0-34607 GCA_949677035.1 Omphalea diandra | reverse complement strand
ACACGTAATGATACAACACAATCAAATTATAGGTTAATATAAGACATAAAAAATATGGTGAATTTTGAATTTTGCCCTATTTCATTGTCAACTCAGTCTAAGTAGGTCTTACAATCTTAGGTATATCTCAAATTGTACAAATCAAATTGCAAAACTGATTTACCATAAGTTACAAAACACATAAAAGAACATTTTTCATGTTTTACTCATTGTCTAATTCAGTCTATAAAGTCACCAAAATAAATGACCAATCTCAAGGTGAGTAGGTTTTCAACATGTTGACAATCAATCATGATGAAGGGGCAATATCTCATCAACCATGATAAATTTGGCAAAAATATTTTACAGGCATGTAGATCAGACATAAATCTTGGTATGACTATCAAACTCGACAGTAACAAACTTTACCTTTTACCTTTTGGAATAGTCATGACACTCAAACAGGGATTCTACCTTGTCTTTTCATGCTAGGTATTCTTTAGGATTATCCTTTCCATGAAAAAACATGAATCTTCATCTTGATGCCACTAAGATTGTTATCTTGACTGTTAGACCTTTGGGAAAATTCCTCCATGAAATCACCATCCTCCTCATCATGCATAATTTTCCCACATCTTGGTTGCCTTGGATTGGTACGGTTTGTGTTGGATTTAGAAGCACTGGTTTGCTGGCTGGCTTCCTTCTTCCCCATTTTATCCATTAATTGCCTACCCTTACATGCATATCTCTTTCTACCTTTTGTATGGAATCACTCAAGCTTTTAAGGAACAACTTTAATTCAAGATCAACTCCCTTTGAATCTTCCATGGTTAGTAAAGAACAAAGAAAGCCTCACAAAACACTCCTTTACATTTTTACACTCAATTGTTGTCATTCACACTCATGTTTTACTCGAAATTGGCTTTTACCCTTTTATGAGCTCACCACTTTTGCTTTTTACCTCTTAAGATTCTTTTATTTAAGTTCTTTGAGGACTAAATTACTTTATGCCAAGTGAAGCTTAAACTGAACATAAACAAGTAAAACTAGTTCTTAAAATATTTAGAAAATAAAGGAATTGAAAAGAACACAATTGATTGCAAAAATAAATTTCTAAAAACCTATTCATAATCTGAGATTTAGAAGGAATTCAAAGTAGCAAATTGGTGTTGTAAACTCAAAAATATGGTAAGAAGTATGTCTGGGCTGAATGGAAAAGGGAACTTCAAAATCGAGTTTAAAACAACACTTTAAAAATTCCTAGCTTCTTTTTTTCTTTTCTTTTTTTTATTTTTTCTTCTCTTTTGTTATTTTTATTTCTTTGACTTTTAAAACTAATCAAACTTAGAATTGCAAGAAAACACAAAAAAAAAAAAAAACTTAAAAACACAAAAGAACACAAGGAAGTTGAAATAGCACTTGTAGGGGTATTTCAATAATTTTACCTTCCTTTGAATTTTGAGATATGGTTCAACTCTAGACACCAAGAAAACACCAAAAAAAAAAAATAGTAATAAGGGGAAACAATTTGGAAGGAAACAAGATGAAGAAATTGAAAAAAAAAAAAAAGGAATCAAGTTTTCCCTAATTTAATGAGATTTTGATAACTCCCAAATTTTAAGGAATTTCTTAAATCAAACACTTCAATTTTGCAATTAAGGACACAAAAAGGGTTAATTAATGAGGAAACTCGATTTTGAATGGAGGAAAAAAGAAGAAATCAAAGATTTTGTAAAGTTTCTTAATTTAAAGAATTTTTGCACATGTAAAGTTCTTAAATTAAACACTTCAATTCTATAATTAAGGATACAAAAAAGGTTAATTGGCGAGAAAACTCGATTTTGAATGGAAGAAAAACAAGAAATCAAAGATTTTGTAAAGTTTCTTAATTTAAGGAATTTTTGCACAAGTATGCAATTTTAATGAAATTTTAATTTAATTTTTTATAATGTGATATTTGATAATGAAACAAGACTAATGAATGTAGAAACAATGAAAAGAATCAAATTTTAATGTAAGAATTGGGAAGAGGTTGAATTGGAGAAGAAAAGTGATGAATGTGATTTGGATAAACTAAGAACAATGAAAGAACAAGAAAGATAAATATCTTTGATCTTGAATTGCCTTGACTCTAATGCCCAATGATAAGAATGAAGTTGGATTGAATCCTTATTCGTATGTAGAACACAAGTCTCAAGCTTTAATTCAAAAATCAAACAAAATAAATTTTTAAATCCCAATTAAACCTCTAAAAAACTTGTTCTTAGCAATCTGAATTATAAAAATTTAAGAGGTGTACTCTCAATCTTAAATTAATTAAGTAATTTAAGATCTAGATTAAACTAGTTTATAAAATTATTAAGCATTGATTGAATAATCTTATCAAATCCTTTCAAAAACTCAAAAAGGGAATTAATCTCTTAGAAGAAGGAAGTGCTAATCAATGGATTATGATGAAGCAAACTGAGTCAGATCCTATGTTCAATGCCCATAATGACATTGAAGATATGGAACAATCAGTGGAAGAATTCAATAATGGGCATGTTTGGGCTCCTGAACTGAATGCAATATCCATTTAAGAATCTGTGGAAAAATTTTAAGTGGGTAGGGAGAAATCACTAGACTGATGAAAAAAGCTAGTATTGAATGAGAAAGGGAAAAAGAAGATGGGTCTGAGTTCGAGAGGCTCACAAGCCATCATAACTCAACCTAATGATGAAACTCAGGCTAAAGCCAATGCCATCACTCGGAGCTAAGCGCTTGCAAAGAAATTCAGCTATCGTCGAAGGCCGAGGTCCAACCACCAGTCTGGCTAGTGATCTGAACAATACCAACCGTGCAAAACATGCATATGTTGCTAAAAGGGCATTATTAGTAACGTCAATGATAATACTCTCTTTAAATTTTATATATAATATATAAAATATTTAAAAAATTAATAGAGATCAAGTATTGAATATAAAAAAAATTCGATTAATATAATACTCTTATAAAACTTTAAAAAGTCCTTCGTCATGTCATTATTTGTCACACCAACCAAAAAGCCCAGGAACATGATAATTGTCTTTAACTTAACCAAGCGTCCTGAACCAGATGAGATCCTGTTAATTAAATTGAGCCTAGCAGGTAAGTGTGGCTATAGCATAACTGCTACAATGACATTTTGTTTCTCAGGTTGTTAAGCCCTTGGCTCTGATTATTTTTCTAATCTCATTTTGTCTGTATTTATGACTAATCGAGTGTAGATAAGATTTTTTTTTATTGGAAGAAGGAATAACCATTATCCCATTTCAGAATAAAAAAATGAAGCTAGAATTAAGTTTTCCTTAATTTAAAGAGATTTTGGCAACTCTCAAATTTTAAGGAATTTATCAAATCAAACACTTCAATTTTGCAATTAAGGACACAAAAAGGGTTAATTGATGAGGAAACTGGATTTTGAACAGAAGAAAAACAAGAAATCAAAATTTTTGTAAAGTTTCTTAATTTTAAAGAATTTTTGCACAAGTATGTAAAGTTTCTTAAATCAAACACTTCAATTTTGCAATTAAGGACACAAAAAGAGTTAATTGATGAGGAAACTCAATTTTGAATGGAAGAAAAAATAAGAAATCAAAAATTTTGTAAAATTTCTTAATTTAAGGAATTGTTGCATAAGTATGCGATTTTAATGAAATTTGAATCTAATTTTTTATAATGTGATATTTGATGATGCAACAAATGTATGTAGAAACAATGAAAAGAAACAAATTTGAATGTAAGAATTAGGAAGAGGCTGAATTAAAGAAGAAAGATGATGAATGCGATTTGGATGAACTAAGAATAATACAAGAACAAGAAAACATTGCGAAGAGAAAAAATTTTTAGTGGGTGGAGGAAAATCACAGGATGAATGAAAAAAGCTAGTATTGGATGAGAAAGGGAAAAAGAAGATGGGTCTGAGTTCGAGACATCCACTAGCAATCATAACTCAACTCAATGATGAAACTCAGACTAAAACCAATGTCATCGCTAAGAGCTAAGCGCATGCAAAGAAATTCAGCTGTCGTCGAAGGCTGAGATCCAACCACCAGTCCGACTAGTGATCTGAACAATACCAACCATGCAAAACATGCAGACATTGCCAGAAGAGCACTGTTAGTAACGTCAATGATAATACTCTCTTTAAATTTTATATATAAATAACAAATATTTTAAAAAAATAATAGAGATCAAGTATTGAATATAAAAAATTTTTTGATTAAATATAATACTCCTATGAACCTTAAAAAAAATCCTTCGTCATGTCACTATTTGTCACGCCAATCGAAGAGGTCACGAACATAATAAATGTCTTTAACCTAACCAAGCCTTCTGAACCGGGTAAAATCTTGTTAATTAAATTGAGCCTGGCTGGTAAGTGTGGCCATAGCATAGCTGCTACAATGGCAATTTGTTTCTCGGTCTGTTAAGCCTTTGGCTCTGATTATTTTTCTAATCTCATTTTGTCTGTGTTCATGACTGACCATGTCTAGGTAAGATTTTTTTTTGTTTTTTGGAAGAAGGAATAACCATTATCCCATTTCAGAAAAAAAAAAAAAAAAAAGAAGCAAGCAATTGTTGAGTGAACTCACATCACATGTGAACCCACAAATTCTATTTTTTGTGTGATGTAAAATTTTGACTTTGCAACCGAACGATGAGAAGAAATTTCTAAAATAAAAAAAAAATGTGCGGAAAATTTTTTTTTCCACGAAACCGGATTAGCACGGGCAAGGAAAGTTGAAGGAGTCATGTCAAGTAATCAACCAGACCGCCGTTGACGCCAACAAGTACAACTACATATTTTGAGCAGTTTCGATTTTAAAACACAAAATATTTCACATGCTTATATTTAATCTCGTGTACTTATATTTTAATATTCCACTTGGAAACTCCAATTTTAAGAGAGTTAATAATATTTTATTTAAAAATATTATATTATATTTTAAAATAAATGATTTGAGGAAAAATAAAAATTTTTTATTAATTATTAAATTCTTTTTTTCTCATTATTTATATAAAAAGGACTCGTAGAAATAAGCCAATGAAAGTACGAATCATGCTATTAATTAATTATGCTGGATATACAGCTTAGTATACAATTTTTATTTTTTTTAAAATAATTAATTTGATAAGAAAATTAAAAAAGTTATTAATTTAAAATTATATTGGAGGTAAAATATGACTCGCTCATGAAATTAAAGCTACGGACTTGGCCTAAATTCCTAACCTCTTTTCAAGAAGAAAATATTGCTAGGAGGCAGTTTTCATCAATTTTTTTTATCCCTATTTATTTAAAATTTAAATTCAAGCTAAAAATTCCATACGATAAATTCAAGTTTTTTTCGTTGAATTAACAATGAGACTTGAATTTTGATTTTAACTTACCATTGGACGATCAAATAGCAGAGATTAAAATGATATGCACCGAAACCATGAGTTGTTTATTTCCATCTAGTATTATCAGGATTAGTATTAACCTCTGTGTTTTTTTTTAGATTAAATTTTATCACCAATATTAATTTAAATTCCTTTTCATAAAAAAATTAAAAATTCAAGATCTATTTTTTATATTAATTTATAATTAAATTTTAAGGATTCGTCCACATGCTGGCCGGGTTGGATTGCTCTACATACCTATTTTGTCGAATGAAAAATAAGGCAACAACACATTAGAACACAGTTTCCATCTTTATGGCCCTTTTATTTTTTTTAAAAAAAACCAAGAACTTTAAATAAGAAAAGAAAAATGAGAAAAAACTTACCTATATATATAGAGATCAAATAATTATAATTAAATTTTAAAAAAATAAGTTTTTTTTTATCTGAGGTTGACACAAACAGGTTCGATTAGATTTCTTACTCATATGCTTAGCATAAGTCTCAAATCTATTCAAGAATCAAACAATAATATTTGATGTTCAAATCTCATCTAAACTCTTAGAAAATCTGTTTTTAACAACTTAAATTATAAAGATTCAAAATTTTATTAATTTCAATCTTAAATTAACTAAGTAATTTAAGACCTATATTAAACGAGTTTGCAAAATTATTAAGCTCACTCAACAATTTCACCAAGTTTGTTCAATAACTCAAAAAGAAAAATCTTTCTCACAAAAACTTATAGCCAAAAGAATAATTCATTCAATTTTTTTTAATCATGGCTGAATGGAGGACTATATATAGCTTTACAAAATTATCTAGCTAATATCATAAAAACCTAAATCTAAGTGTAAATTCGGCCATAAAAAGTTTGGTCACCAAAAAAATATGTTAAACAAATGTTTCCTAATGAAATAAGAAAAAAAAAAGAATGTTTTGTGATTGGTTAAAGAGACATTTTGTCTTAACAGAATAATATCTAAAGAAAATCTTCTAAAGTTACATAAAATAATGAAAGATAATTATAAGAAGAATATGACTTCATATTAAACCAATAGGAATCAACTTTGAATAGTTCTTGAAATTTTTGAAAATTTTAAAAATCTTGAAAATTTTAGAAAAATCTTATAGAATTTTGAAAATCTTGAAAGAATCTTAAAAAATTTTGAAAATTTTAGATGCCAAATGTCAAATATTGATTGATGCACTTTTTTATTTTGATTTGTTTTATGACATAAGATCTAATGTTGTTGGAAAATGTTTTGAAACTTGTTTGTAGTTAAGACAAGACAAATTTGTCCAATATGTTTTGTTTCATATGTTCTCCTAACATAAAAATTTAAACTTGTTACTAACTTATTGGGCTTGTTAGCAAGGCCCATATAAAGTGTTCATAACTAAAATTACATTATAATGAGATTTATTTTAGAATTGACAACATTTAAAAGTCCACTCTCCAATTTTGACTTTAACTTTGACAATGTGTCATCTATGAATCCAATGGATCTATTGGACTCATTCACATCAGTGGTATAAGGGGAGAATGAGCAAAGAACAAAATTGAAATTGAGACTTTAAAATCTCAGAGATATGCACACAACAACTAAATTAGTCAGGTAGTATAAATAATTATCTTTATACTTTGAAAAATATATGATATTATATTAATTTTTATTAATAATTATGAGTGACCGTTTGAGTTGTCATTTATATCTTAATTAAGTGTATAAAAAAAATTCTTTGCACTCAATTTTAAAAAATTCTATTTTTGCTAAGAAAAATAGAGGTACTATTTCATTTCATATGTTTAATTAACTTTTGAATCAACTAAAATATACTTATTTTAAAGATTAATTTAGATAAAAAAAATTATAATTAAATTTTGTTTAGGTGATTCAAATCGAAGTGAAATTCAATAAATTTTTAGAGGTCTAATTAAATATAAAGATAAAATATGAATGAAAAATATTAATTTTGAATAGATTTAAATAATATATAAACATAACGTTATGTACAAAATATGTAAAAAAATAACTATATATATATATATATATATATATATATATATTATGTTAAAGAAAAAGAGGAAAATGTCTAGCCTATGTTTGAGAAGTTGTTAGGAAAGAAAGAAAATAAAGAGAAAAAATAAATTTCATTTGTTTATTTATTTATATTTTTTGAAAATGATTTTCGTTTTCATATTTAGATAAAGAAAAAAGGAAGAAAAATAAATTTATTTTTCCTCTTTTAATAAAAAAGAATCAAGGTAAAAATGTAAAGTCATCATAAATAATACATTTTTTCCTTAATCATCATATTTTTCTCTTCATTTTAGGGGAATAATAAAGAATAAAAAATAAAAATTATTTTCTTTCACTTTTAAATAATGATAAATTAACTTTTTTATTTTTCATTTATATTTTTCTTTTTTCATTTATATTTTTCTTTCCTTTTTTTTCCTCATTCTAAACAAAAGATTAGTATACAATTCTATCTAAACAGAGGATTAGTTCATATTTCTATCTATGTTGGAATTCATTGGTCACATATAATTAATGTTTACTTTTTTACCCTGTAATAAGGAGATGGGAAAAATTGAATCGGAAGATAGAGTTTCGGAGCGAAATCTATTATCGATGGAAATAAATTAAGGAATGTAATAATATTTAACCTTTTTTTACAAGCTTCAAAAATTTTAATTTCATGTTTTGAAATTCGTATTACCTGGACCCCACACATCGTCAGACTTTATTTGTTGGCCAAATTAAATTGCGTAATATTATTTATATTATTATACTAATAATTTATTATTCAATTAAATAAAATTATTATTTATTATTAAATTAAATCATATTATTTAATAAAATTATAAAAAAATTAGTACAGTGAAATTTATAAAAAAATTGACAGTAAATTAAAATAAAAAAAAATTAAAGAGAAACTAACCCAGAATGGATGGGAGAGTCAATCTGTCCCATCCAATACAGCTTCCTGAAAGTGGTGGACCCCTTCACTGCAACAATATTCACCATTTTCACGTCCATATTCCCCCACGTGCCCTATTTTCACCCCTTTTTTAATCGCCGCACGTGCTCCTATTCCCTCCTCGTCTTCTCTCTCCTCATTACTCCCCCAATTTTCTCCTTCTCATCCCCCATTCCCATTCTCCTAACTCGCCTCTGCAACTGCAACTCTCACCTCTCTCTTCTCCCTCATAATGACTCCATTACTCCTAATCTCATTAATTATCGCTAATCACTTCCTCTTGATCACTTCCTCTTCCTCTTGTAATAATAACAATAAACATAATGACTATTCTTCATTTTTTGATACGGTGATTCCGTTCATCTCCATATCCCTTAACTCACAAAAAAACTGCTCGGCGTTGCGGCCTAGGAAACCGCAGTCATCCACGGGGTGCGAGGTCTGGAGTAAGGCATGTTCGGAGGCTGTGGTCGACCTGGCGCAGAGGCCGGAGACTGTTAGCTGGTTGAAGAGCTTGAGGAGGAAGATTCATGAGAACCCCGAGCTTGCGTTTGAGGAAGTGAAGACGAGTGAGTTGATAAGGAATGAGTTGGACAAGATGGAGATAGGATATAATTATCCGTTGGCTAAAACGGGTATTCGGGCTCGGATCGGTACTGGCGGGCCTCCGTTTGTAGCTCTCAGAGCTGACATGGATGCTCTTCCTATTCAGGTCCCTGTTTATCTACTTTTTTTCTTTCCCTTTTTTGTTTTTTCTTTCAAGTCTTTGTATGTGCGTGTTATACGCATACCATGTGGGGGATGTAAGCATGCATGCATGTATGCTACTGATAAAGTTTCTTATGATGGCTGAGATTTTTATTGGAGGATATTTAGAAAATAAAAAAAAAAGAAAAAAAATCTTCTAATTTCTGTTGACTTTCCTTGACTTAAATTAGTTTATATATTATATTAGTTGTTAATTAAGTGATATCTCAAACTAACATCAAGATGAAAACAGAAAAATAAATAGATCTTGGATGGTTTGATACTTATAAGTTTTATTTTTAAACAAAATCATATTTTTATTATTATGCTAAAATAGAGGTATTTACTTATTTTGTCATTTTTTGTTTGTTTATATCGAGACGGTTTTGATCTAATTTAACATGTGAATAATTATGAGAATGTCCAAGTATGAAAAGTAAGTTTTTAGATGATGACAAAATCGAAATAGAATCTTGTTAGATTTTCTTACACTAAAAATTTTTACATTTTTTTATTGAATTTAGGATGTTCTTTAACGTTTTTTGGATTGCATTATGACTATAATTGGAAAAATTATCTAATTATTAACTAATAATTTAGTTATTAACTGATAATTTAATAGCTAAAAATCTTATAGTGTTTAGTAAATTAACTTATATTAATAATCAAATTAGATTATAATCTAGTTTGCCGTGTCAAACAAAGCCTATAAGAACATGAGAAAAAAATTACTAACCGAATATTGTGGTTAACTTTTTCTGTGGTTTTTAGGAAGCTGTGGAATGGGAGCATAAGAGCAAAGTAGATGGCAAAATGCATGCTTGTGGACATGATGCCCATGTTTCAATGCTTATGGGTGCTGCAAAGATTTTGAAGAGCCGTGAGCATCTTTTGAAGGTTAGTTTTCTAATCTTGTGAACTAATAATGTAAAACTATATTAACGATGTCAAAATTAATTGTCAAATAAAGATTCTTAGGATTAGTACCATACCATGTATAACGTTTTTATCCTTAATAAATCTTATATATCAAATTAATTACTGTGGTTACCACATTTAGTTAGAAATTAATTATCCATATCAATTTAGGCAAAAGGATCGGTAGAAATCTTCTGGGTCGGTGTAGTATATCTGCAGGAGGCTACTTTTGAGTGGATGACATCGATGCTCCAAATGCGTGGGCACTGGGGAACGAGATTATATGACTTTATTATTCAGCTATAATAATAATTAAAATTCATCTCATCATTTATGAATAAATTTTCATATTTTATTTATTATAAAATAAAATAAAATTCATTTTAAATGAAATAAATTTTATATTTGAGTTAAGTATAAATTCAATAAAATATTATTTTTATAAAAATATTTTTATGTTGTTTTTAATAATTTTATAAATATAAAAGATAAAAAAGCAAAAAAAGGAAAGGAAAAAAGTAGAGAGAGAAAAATAAAAAGGAGACAAAATGAAGAAAGAAAAAAGTGAAAAAAAATATTTTAATTAAGGTGGTTTTTTCATAATAAGTTTTTTTTATACTTTTATAATTCATTTAAAGATTTTGTTAAATTCAATAAAATTTAACTTAATTATAATCAATTTTAATAATTTAATAAAATAAAATTTTAATGAATTTTCATTTATATATAATTCATTAAATATAAATTTCATAAAAACTATAAAATTTATTTAGACTCTGTTTTGCTTCTCGTCTTTTACTGGGCCATTATCATATATGCAACTGAAAAAAGGTTTTTAAGATAGGATGTGGTCTTTAGACCAACAGCAGTAATTCACATATCTTTCTTTCTTTACTATTTGGCCGTATTTATGCCCAACCTATCCACTTTGTTGCATGGAAATATTACATCCACACACATTTCAAGCGAAATAGAAATTTTCACATGCATTTCAAAGAAAAAAAAAAAAAAAGACAAGAAAATTCTGCAGCGTAATAGATGCTTACATTGCGATGGATATCTGCTATATGAATGAGTTTGATTAAGTGATACTAAAGTCATTTGTAGAGAAATAAAATTATAGGTTGAAACTCACTCAAAAGTTTAATGAACTAATGAAACGGTTAGCAACTATTTAAAAGATAAAATTTACCATAAACCCTTACTTTTCTAATGCAATTACAATGTAAGAGGGGTTAATGGTTTAAGGTTTCTATATATACTCAGGTTCTTTGTCCTGAGTTCTTCACATTTAAGGTAAGAGATTTTTCTACAGGAACATGTAAAGCTTTCTGTTGAGAGGGAGTGAAATGTCGTTTCATCTCATCCCCAAATGTAGGCAATCATGAGCTTAATTTCTAGGCTCATTTTGAACATGGTAGGAAGCTAAACCATGTTACCTCTTATGAAAGGGTTTAGCATTCTATGGACAATATTGATCTAGATGGAGAACCACTAGTGAGCCTTGAGATTCCGGCCTGACTTCTTGTGTTGATTGTGCCCTAAGAAGCTGTCTTTTTCTCAATTATTTTTTATATTAATATTGAAACTATGAGATTTACCAGGCTTATAGCACATCATGGACAACACTCAATAGTGGGCTAAACTACTATGGAATTTAGTCAACGAGGAAATGCATACACTTGCAATCACACTCGTCTTTGTAGAGTGGAAAGTAAGGCAATAATAAAAGAAAATTAATATTTTGAAGTGTTGATAAGGATATAATCTAAATTTTATATGTGTGCTTTTCTAGTAGTTGGCCACTAATACGAATGTATTATTCTTTTTTATTGCTTAACAAATGTCTTCTTATCAAAGCATTTATTATTCATTTGCAAATTAATTAAATTTTATTATTAACTTTTAAATCTCTCATCTTGCGAGGAAATGGATAGATTAAGCTCAGAATCTTTAACCTTAAGAAAATGTGTGAGCCAAGTATCAAGGGAGGTTGCTTAAGAATTACCCCCAAAAATGGCATATTACTAAAAGATTACTTCTATTTAAGTAAGAACTATATTTCGAACTTGATGTGGCTAATGGTAAGATAGAACCAAGCTTGTATGCGTCTTTCCAAAATTTGAATTCTTAATCAGTATATAATGACAATCCGGTGGAAATTTTGTAAGATCCAAAAAGAAAAAGAAGAAAAAAAAAAAAAAAAGCTTTTGGCAGGAAAATTTGTCTACATTATCTACATTATTTGATTTGGATCAGTTTTGATTGTTTTGGACTGCTCGGGCTCTAATGAAGTTGGTTTTGTCTTGCATGAAATAGACAATGTGACTGAAATAAGTACTTTAAAAGTTTTATTAATGCCTGCACCTGTTCTGATCAGACAGGCATGTGTAAATAAATTATTTAAACTGTAGATTAAATAACAGTAAAAGATTTGTCTATAACCATAGATTTTTCCCATTTTCTGACCCTTTAGAGCAAATAGTCAGAAGCGGGTTCAGCTCTCTAGATTATTTTTTTATTTTTTATATGAATGCAGCTTCTGTTGGGTTGCAGGGCTCTACCTAATATATAAGCACAAGTTTTTAGAGCTCTGTAGTCATAGAATAGTTTAAGCGGAATATATATATATATATATATATATATTTCGCGGATGGAAAAAATTCAATGGAAGTCGGTATTAGAGATACAAGCTAATTCTGCCTGCTATTTTTGAATTTGATAAGAAAATTAACAGAAAAATGATCATTTATTTTATTTTTCTTGTCTATTTATGAAGCCTGAACCCATACGACGAACGCTCTTACCACATGCAAGCTAATTCTGCCTACTGTCTTTGAATTTGTTTAACGACAAAATTAGTAAAAAATGAGTACGTATCTTACCCTTTCCTGTCAATCCATGAGTGGCATGGCCAAAAGACCCCGAGCACATTTATCACATAATTTGAAACACCAACACGATTTGTTTTGTCCAATAAAAAATAGTACAGAATTCACAGGTAGGTGTGGATTTTTGGTTAATCCAATTGACTGAATTAATTGAGTTTTTACGAGGAAAACAAAATTTATTTAAATCAATGATATCAAATATAATTTTATATAATTCAATTTGATTTATAAAATGTAAAATTTAATTCAATTTATAACATTTTAATTTGATTTGATCTATAAAAATATAAAATTTAATTAATTTAATACGAAATACACTCCCCAAAACTACCTGATCCAAAAGAAGAAGCACAATTTCTAGTCGTTGATTGACCCCGTGTTTTTTGCTATCTCAGGGAACTGTTATACTGCTGTTTCAGCCAGCAGAAGAAGCTGGAAATGGAGCAAAACGGATGATAGGAGATGGTGCTCTAGATGGTGTGGAAGCTATATTTGCACTTCATGTGTCTCATGAGCATCCTACAGGCATAATTGGTTCGAGGCCCGGTCCTTTGCTAGCCGGCTGCGGCGTCTTCAAAGCAGTAATTAGCGGCAAGAAGGGCCGAGACGCAAACCCACACCACTCAGTTGACCCCGTTCTGGCGGCCTCTGCTGCTGTGATCAGCTTACAGGGGATTGTTTCTCGTGAAGCAAATCCACTGGACTCACAGGCGTGTCTATGCTAAATCTCCTTGCTGTTGTTCCCCTTTCTGGGGGTTGAGATACCATGTTAACTGTTTGATATTCTCTCTTTTCTGCACAGGTCGTGTCTGTTACCACAATGGATGGAGGCAATAATCTCGACATAATGCCAGACACTGTTGTACTTGGAGGTACCTTCAGAGCTTTCTCCAACATAAGCTTCTATCAACTTCTTCGAAGAATAAAAGAGGTTTGTTAGTCGAGTGCCTGTGAATGATTAAAACCTAAACAATAGGCTTTGTAGTCCAGTTAACACTGTCTGCATAATTTGTCTCAAAACAGGTGATTGTGGAACAGGCACTTGTCTACAGATGCTCCGCGACAGTAGACTTCTTTGAGCACCATCATACAATTTATCCTCCAACTGTGAATGATGATCAAATGTATGAACATGTGAAGAAGGTAGCCATTGATTTGTTAGGTCCAACGAATTTCAGAGTGGTAGAACCAGTGATGGGTGCAGAGGACTTCTCATTTTACCAAGTAGTCCCTTCGGCTTTCTACTACATAGGCATAAGGAACGAGACTTTAGGATACGTTCACTCAGGCCATTCACCTCATTTTATGATAGATGAGGATGCCCTCCCCATTGGAGCTGCAACTCATGCAGCAATTGCAGAAAGATACCTCATTGAACATGGCTAATGGTGAAAAAATTGGAGGCGCATTGCGGCTGTGGGATTAAGTGGAATTGTAAAGAGAGCAAGAGAATTTGCCACTGCATTCCTGCTCCCGCACTCACATCATTTTATTGTAATTGTACTCATGGTGAGGATCATGTAGCGGGGAAAGTTTCCGCCTGCCTTGCCAGTGTAAAGGAATGAAAAGAGAGGGGCGTCCATGTAGTTGCTTTTTGCAACAGTATTTGATGTTTTTTTCCCACCTGAAAAGCAGTCTTTTATGTTTCTTAAAACGATTAAAATTAGTAGTTTTCCTCAACGTTCGATTATTGAAGCTGTAGAAAAAAATAAACTCTTTGTTGGGCAAAGCCGGAGAATAAAATTATAGATAGAGAGAAAGGCAGAGGAAGATGAAACATTAAAAGTCTAATTTTGCGGGGTGGGAAAGAAAACCACTGTTCGTTTCTCCAATCCAAGGCTGTATTTGTTGCATACAAAGAATCGGATTCTGTACCGGCCCATACTTCACCTCACCCTGGGCCCCGTCACTCGGTTTCTTCGCATCAGACATCAAGCCCTAATTATTCTGATGATGCCATTTCAAATCATTTAAACGTTTCTGCGGATCACTACTAAGACTTGGCCGGCTGGCAGTTCCAGCATTTTCCTTCC
Source organism: Omphalea diandra (assembly GCA_949677035.1). Lineage (NCBI taxonomy): Eukaryota > Viridiplantae > Streptophyta > Magnoliopsida > Malpighiales > Euphorbiaceae > Omphalea > Omphalea diandra. Next base: position 19,651 of record CATIWR010311610.1, on the reverse strand, counting down.
AGAATTCAACATTTACCTTATGTTTGTTTGGAAGGAAAATAAGAGAGGTAGTAAAATAAGAATAGATAATAGAGGAAGGAAACTTTTCCTCACTAGAGAAGGAAAGAAAAATATAAGATAAAAGAAAATAATAATTATTTTACCTCATTTTTTATCTTCAAAATGGAAAAAAAAATAATGATTATAATGAAATTATATTTTTACCCTTGCTATTTCTGTTGAAGGAAAAATTGTTTCCTTTTTATCCAAACACGAGAATAAATGAAAGAATAAAATTTATTCTCATTTCTTTTTTATCCAAATATAAAGATAGAGTAAATAAAAAATAAAATTTATTATCTCATTTCTTTTTTATCCAAACATAAAAATAAAATAAATAAAAAATAAAATTTATTTTTTAAAATTTTCTTCCTTTCTAAACAATTTTCCAAACATAAGGTTCCGGAGGACCAAGACTCTTAATAGGTCCTTTAGTACGGCACTCCCATACTGGTATCAACTCTCAGTATGACAGGTGGGACTGATTATGGCAGAGAACCAGACTATGTGATTGTAATCTCCACTCGTAATTGATATGGGGGGCCTACCTTTCGATCTGAAGAGAATCAGCATATATGCACCTGCTGTACCAGTAGATATATTATTGGCCCTACATAGGACCCATCGTTGATTGTAAATTAGATCAAAACTCTGCCCTACATGTGTTCTACAGGGCGCAATACATTTATTCCGCGAGCACGCGTTCTTTTTCTGGTTCTTTCACAAGAAAATGGACAGAAAACTCACCTATCGAGCACTCCAATTATTTAGATCCTAACTTTACCTAACGTTGCATTAGATACAAAATAGATAATGTTCTTTATGGTTTTCCACAGCTAGCAGTCCCTTAATTTAATATACAAGACTCACCTCTTCTCACCACATAAACATCTAGCAGCTTGTAGAGCAAAATATGTTAGGATGATGTCAGCACCAGCACGCCGGAGACACATCAGGGACTCCATCATAACCCTTTCTTCATCAATCATTTTGAGAACTCCACCAGCCTTGATCATTGAGTATTCACCTGACACCTGGGCTCACAAAAATAAGCAAAACCCTCAGAAAAATAAGATTCAACATAAGATGAAAAGCAAGTTGGATGCAGAGGAAAGTGTACAAAAGGCATTAATGAACGCAAGAAGAAATGCAATGACACAGTTGTAAAGTACCATACCCATTTTCAGTCTTTTTCACTGTGGAAGATACTATTTCTTTGTCAATTAACCAAGATAATTAAATGTCAATGCAGGAAGCTGCAATGGATCATATCGTTACAAGAAATCCTCCCACTCAATACAAAAACCAGACATCTAGTACGTGCAACAGGAAGCCTAACGTTGTGCTTGGGGAATCTGGCAATATGGCATTATGGCTGCATTTAAAAATTCTTTTACGAACTATTTGTTTAAATGGTACCAGACATCAACCCCAACTAGATAGGTAAGTTACATGCTCTTTGTCCATTTTAGCTTCCTTTAGGGACAAAATGCATATTTAGGGTGCAGAAGATACTAAGCAATCCCCATTGCAAGAAAATAGAAATTTGACCATGCAGCTCTGCGATACAAACTCAACTTCTATCAGCCTATTTTTATTTGATAGGGTAAACAGTGGCATGAGCTTCACTGTTTAACATAAATTTAAGACGTAGTAGGAGGACTATCAATCATTTCTGGAGGTAGAAGTTTCAGGCCTATACTAAGACATATAGATAGGATCTAAAAACAAAAGAACATTAGTTGAGAAAAAAAAGATTTGAAACAATCATCAGTTGTGTGAGTCGATCATATATGGACTGAAAATTGTTATGGAGAATACCTGATATGCGGCAATTGGCAAAGGAGATTTTTCTCTGAGAAGCCTTATAATATCCAAATAGGGAAGACCTGGTTTCACCTATGATGCAAATCAAGGTAATCTCAGCATGACAGGAAGATCTACCATGAATTAATAAGAATAACAAAAAAGCCAGCACAAACCAAAAGAATATCAGCTCCTTCAGACTCATCTTCATGGGCCTCAATTAGAGCCTCTCTGTAGTTTGCTGGGTTCATCTGATATCTTTTGTTACAAGCCAATATAAGAAAGTAAGCATCAGAAACGCTAGGATACCAAAATTTACCATACTATTTTGTTTTAACAAACAACATACGTCTTTTTGTCTCCAAATCGTGGATTTGAGTCCAGTGCTTCTCGGAATGGACCATAAAATGAACTAGCGTATCTGTTATTGACATATTTCAAAAACAGTAAAACATTAGACAGCAATGATGTGGCCAAAATAACTGTGAAGGTATCTATCAACATTGCTTCTCTAAAATTAATTTATTTCATTGAATTACTTTGCTGTGTAGGACATAATCGAAACATGCTGAAAGCCTTCAGCATCAAGAGCTGCCCGAATTGCTCCAACACGGCCATCCATCATGTCACTAGGACTAACAACATCTGCCCCAGCTCGGGCCTGTTTACAGGAGTAATCACACAAACAATGCAAAAAATAATTCAGGTCAAAGAAGCAACAAATTCATAGCATTCACGAGAAACTAAAGGTGCAATTATAAATATTAGAACCTCCAGAAAGGACTCTAGACTATCAGTGACCTTGGAACCAAAATTAACCAGCTATAGGAAATTCAAACGGGTCAAAATACGATTTCGGTCCCAATTCCCTTAGACACTTAGGTCAAAGATAAAGTAAAATTTTGAGCACTTGAATCACCAATCTGACTTGAACTATTAAAGGAAACCTCAAGAAAACTTAGAGAAGCAGCAGATATATTTGAAACTCCAAATAAAATATTTGGCATTAATCAAGATTGTGAATAGTAATGCATAAAACCCAGCTTAATTACCTGAGAAACAGCTTGTTTGCACAATTGATGCACTGTCTCATCATTCATTATAACTCCTGCCAGGTACAAAAGACAGTAGTCAGCAATTCAGAGTCCACATCCATATGAAGTTGTTTCTTATTGAGAAGAGTATGCAAAAAACCACAACTAGGATGATTTTTCCATAATGACATTTATCAAAATAGGACACGCATGAACCAACCAAATAAAAAATAAATGTAATTTCATTTTAAACAACACAAAAAGAAAAGTACTATTGCCAGAGGAAGAAAGTTTTTTAATTCCAGTTCTAATACTTAAATCAGGCAATGGACTTTTAACAATTACATTTTCAGCATTTATTGCAATGGTTGTTTATGCATTGAAAAAAAAAAAAATCTTCAGCTTCTTTGTATATCCACAGCTCAACTAAAAGCTTACCTTATAAAAATAAATTGTCAGCATGGTTCAAAAAGCATCTAGACAATTTTATCATGCCAAGGATTAGGCATACTAATATTTGAAAGCACGCAGCTCAACTAGAAGCTTACCTTATAGAAAATAATTTTCAACATGGGTCAAAAAGCATGTAGACAATTATATCATGCCAAACTATGATTAGGAATACTAATATTCATAAGCACACAGCTCAATTAGAAGCTTACCTTATAAAAATAAATTCTCAACATGGGTCAAAAAGCATCTAGATAATCATATTGGGAAGCTATTAGGCATACTAATATTCGTAAGCATGCACATCATAAAAGTGCAGATATCTAAAGCTACAAGTAAATTTTAACATATGTAAAAAAACTAAAATTATATTTGGAAAACCTTGCCGGTCTGTTTTTTAGTCAGCTAATTATAAGAATTCTCAAATAGTATCCTGTCATACTTTTTCTATCAAATAGAATATCAACTACTGAAACATCAAATGTATATCTCTCTTACCATCTTCTCTGACAATACCATCATGCCCATCAGAGGAATATGGATCCAAAGCAACATCAGTGTAAATAACCTATGGAAACACAGAACAGACATTCAAATATACCATCAAATCCATATACAGTAACCCCAACCTGAAATTCAATATTCCCCCAGAGATATAAAATTGAAAGATTGGATACTTTGACCTACAAGATCAGGGTATTTGTCCTTCAGCAGCCTTATTGTTCTAGGAACCAAACCATTATCATTGAATGCTTCATCTCCTGTGGGAGACTAATATGGAAGAACCAATCAAATCATTCTACAAAATAGAGGAGCAAACACACAAGTTCTACAAAACAGAAAAAGAAAACCATTAGGAGAATGAATACCTTCAATGCATCTGGAACTTTGGGGAAGAGCACAACACTATTCACACCAACATCCCGAGCCTTCGATACCTGTATCAGACCTCGCTTATGCTAAAACCACACTGCCAGTATAGACATTGTGAAGCGTGGAAAAAAACTAAAAGATTTTCCATTTGGGCTATAATTGTCCGATTAAAGGTAAGAAATAACCACAGAAAAAACTAGAAGATTTTTGTGACATGCAAAAAGAACCAAAAGATTTTTCATTTAGGATATGATTGGCACACACACGTGTGTGTGTGTATAAATCCCAATCTCAAGACAATTTTAGTGTCTTACTCCTTGTAAGTTGAAGGAGAAGTTTCATTTTATAGGAGAGACAATTTTAATGTCTTACTCAGTTGAAAGAGAAGTTTCTATTTATAGGAGAAGAGGGTAGAACCAAAATAATAGCATCGAATTGCTGTAAACGATTCATGCCACAAAATCATCATAGAAAAGGGCAATTCACTATAATTTAATGTCTCTTGACTGCCAACCATCTGAACTAATTGAGACAAAAAGATGAACTTCCAGGCAGTTACTTTATTCGTTAAGAGAAGATAGAATCTTCACTCTTACTTATCTCTTTTCTAAGGTGGAGAACTTGAATTAAAACTGTCAATTCTTTGACATAGGATTTCTATTACAACTTTAATCACTAAACAGGACTTTAAGCTACTCCCTTGTACTCACATAATCTAGTGCAGCAGAACAAAATGTTTCAAACATTAGGCATGCAGAATCAATTTGATAAAATCACCTCTTCCACGAGTCCATGTCTCCATCCAAGCCTGAAGCATCCAGGCATTGCTCCAATTGGCGTGTCCTCTTCACCTGCAAATCTCAAATAACACGAACAAAAAAATCTTTACTTTTTAATAAAACAACAGAAAAATGTTGAAGATGAAAACTTTCTTTAGTATCAATACCACCAACACAAACCTTCGTGAATAAAGAGCGGATACACAAAATTTGCCGGCGATATATTGGTTTCCTGGAATGAAGCTCTTATTGCAGGCGACTTCCGGTTCCGCCGCGGCCGCCTGCTAAGCGGCTGATACAAATTAAGCAATTTTCATTATAATCCCTAATTGAGTCAAATTAAGCAAATACGGGGAGAAAAACACAAATCACTTACGAGGGAAGGAACCACAGGGGTTCCAGCAGGAGCAGCAGGCATAGGAGGAATGGGAGGGGCTTCCGGTACATTCCCGGCGACGACGGCAGCTTCGCATTCTGCATCGCTCAGTCCTAACTTTTTCATCGGTCCATCCTGCGTTTCGGTCGCTCTCACTGTCAAAAACACGCGTTTGGGACGGCAAGACTTGACGAAATGGAACCGCAAGTTGTTAGCGGTCGGCTTTAAAACGACGTGGTTTTTGCTTTCTAAACGTTTCGGTGCAGGAATCGTGTAGAGAGAATTGAAGATTGTGGAAGCCATAATTATCGCAGTCTAAAAATATTTTATGTGTGAAAAAAAAAAGTGCAAGGCTCGTGGGCTAATGATTTTCGCGGGAACTGGAAGAAAATAAGGGGAAAATGGTAGCTTTGAACTGGGGGAGGGACAGAGAGAGAGGGAGGAGCTGGCTTATCTTGATGGGGATGGAGAGGGGAAGCCAATGAGAAGTGCAGTGCGCAGGTTGGCGAGGACGTTGAGACAGGATAGTTCTTTTTGACAAGGACAAGTGGAAGTGGTGGATTGGTTGATGTCTTCTCGGAAAATTTTATGCTAGCGTGAATCCTGCAAATACCGAACCTAAAAAATGATCGATGTTAAAAGGAATTGAAAATAACCGAATCATTTTAAGCCGTAACCATAATTTGCGAAGTATGGATTATTAATTTTTATTTAATTTTATAATTGAATTAAATCCAATTGAATTAGACTGATTCGAATCGTTATTTAGAATCGATATATATATAAACTAATTTTTTGTAATTTTAATTTTCAAATACATATGGATCTATGTATTTATTTAAAATTATATAAGTATTTAATTTTTAAATACTTAAGTATATATAAATATATATGTAGAAATTTTATTTTTTATAAATTTAATATATATAAACTCTATTTTTTTTATAAATTTAATTTTTTAAAATATCCAAATAACTGAATTAAATTGGACCGAACATGGTTCAATTAGGGACAAATATTTTTTATTTCGATTTAGGTGCAAATTCTTTCATTTTTCAAATAATCAATTTTTTGTCCAATTTCAGATAATTTCAAATAACCGTTTCAGAATTGGGATTGATCACTCTTAGTTTACACACTAACCATAGAATAGCGGCTAAATCAGTAAAAAGTTTCATACTTTCACATATTTATCAAACCAATCATATACTTACATTTTTAATAAAAAAAATGTATGACCTTTGCATTTGCTATCAATTATGTGATATAATTGATAGCAAATTCAAATGTCCAACTTTTGCTTTTTTTTTCATTAAAAATGAAAATATATGATATATTTGATAAAGTATCGAACTTTTTTGGTCATTTAGTCTTAAAATTAAAGTCAATTATGTTATTAAGGGTAAAAGAGATAAATACGTGAAAATATGAGACTTTTTTTAATCATTTAGCCTAAAATAGATTACAAAAAATTAACATTTTCATTAATTATCTATTTGCGTGTTGCGATAGTATGATTATAATAATCACTTTAAAATAAATTTAATATTTTATTTTAATTAATTATTTTTAAATTAATATATAAAATAATAACTAAAATTTAATTATTATTTATAAAAAATTATTTTCAAGTAAATAAAATAATAAAATAAAAATTTCAAAAGTTATAATTATTTATAGTGTTAGTTGTAATAAAAAATTATCTATCAATTTATATGTTCAATCTTATGTAACATGATTTCAAAAGAAAATTTATTAAACTTGAACAAAGTAATTGTTTATAATTAATTAAATAAATAATATTAAATATTTTGTAATAAAAAATAAAATAAACAAGTAATTGTAATAACACATTATCTATTGATTAATACCTTTATTCATGTATGACATAAATTTAAGAGAAAACTTATTAAATTTGAAAAGAATAATTTTTGACAATTTATTTTATCGTCATTTGCCTTTATATACTTAAAATTTTGAACAGTCAATGAATTAATTTAAATATTAGCTTTCGATTTACAATTTTTATTTTTTTATATTTTTCTAACTTTCTATTTAGAAGTAGTTTATGATTTTTAATTTGTAGATTTTTCTAATTTCCTGTTAAAAATATTTTGGCTTTCTATTTAAAATTTTTACTTTTTAGAGTTTTTATATTTTTATTAAGAATATTTATATGATCTTGACTCTTTATTTAGAATTTTTAGTTTTTATATTTTTCAATTTCTAATTTGAAAAGTTTTTTTTAATTATAGCAGTTGAATTTTTTAATTTTTTATTTAGAAATATTTTTTGATACGACAGTTTTTCATAATATAATATAAAATAATAACACAAAACTGTGTTATAGACAATTAATTGAAAAAATGTAAGCAATGGTTTAAAACTAATTATGATACTAAAATTAATAATATGTACTTGTCATAATCCTGCATATTGCGAGAGACGATTATAATAATAAACTTCAAATTTATTTTTATTACATAATTAGTTAACTAATTGAATGATTAATTATTATTTTATAAAAATTATTATCAAGTAAATAAAATAATAAAATAAATTTTTTAAATTTTATAATTCTGTACAAATGTCATTGTAATAAAGGATTGTATATCTATTCATACCTTCAATTTTATGTAGTATAATTTCAAAAAAATATTATTGAATTTGAATAAAGTAAATTTTTAATAATCAATCAAATAAATAATATTAAATATTTTATAATTAAAAATAAAATTATTCAGTAATTATATAAATTTCTTAAAATTTATAATTATGTACAAAGATAATTATAATAAAATATTATTCATCGATTCATATCTTTAATTTTATGTGGTACAATTCAAAAAAATTATTAAATGTAAATGAAGTAAATTTCTGATAATCAATCAAAGAAATAATATTAAGTATTTGACAATAAAAAAATAAAATTTATAAATAACTATAAATTATATATATGTGAGATAATTATAATAAATAATTGTCTATTTAATCATATATCTAATATTATGTAATAGAATTTTAAGAGAAATTTTATTAAATTTAAACGAAATAATTCTTGACAATTTATTATATTAACACTCACTCTTATATATACTAAGAATTTTGAATAATAAGTGGAATTAGTTTTAATTTTAGTTTTCTTTATTTAAACTTTTTAGGTTTTTTAATTTTTTGTTTAAAAATTGTTTAGAATTTTTACTTTTTAGTTTTTTTTTTTAATTTTTTGTTCAAAATTTCTTTTACATATATTTTGCTTCTTTTTTAAAAGTTTTATTGTTTAGATTTTTTAATTTCCTATTTAGAAAATTTTTTATATAGCAATTAATTTTCTAATTTTTTATTTAAATTTTCTAATATGACAATTTCTTAGTACATAATATAAAATAATGACATGTAGATATGTTATATACAATTATTTGACAAATAATAAGCAATTGTTTAAAACTAATTTTGAGGTTAGGATTAATAATAGATATTGATTGATTGTATTCAAACATTTTTGAAAAACATTATATTCAATTTTTGTACTATGAAACTGCTATTTCATTTTTTAGTATGTTTATAAATATTGACTTGATAATTTGTGTGGTGTTATTGTAAATAAATTTATATGTTTATTAAATAATTGACATGATATAATTCTTTCAATCCCTTTAAATCTATAAGTCAAGAGCAATTACATGCAAAATTTTTGTTATATTACCAAATTAAAGATGTAACATATGTAAAATATAAAATTTCAAGTAAATTTAATCTTGAAATTTATAATAAATTCTACACGTATGATATATTTAATTATATTAATTTTTAAAATAAAATATTGAAATTATTTTAAAAAATGTAATTTGATGATTTTTATTGAACTTAAATGAATCATGCATTATTTGTTATTGTAGGAAGCCATAAACTAAATTGGTTAAACATTTGCAATATTATGGTTATACAATCAATATATTATTACGATCGTGTCGCACAAGTTATATAAATAATTAACTTTATTATAATTCAAGTCCTAATAATGTTTAATATAATTCTCATATATAAGGCAATGTCGTGTATATATTGCATAATATGTATGTATTAAAATATATCATAAATTACTTGATTCATAAATATATGTGTTAATATCGGAAACCATTAAAATATAATTTGTCTTTTGTGTTCATGAATATTTGCAATCACATGCCTTAATGACTATAATTTTTTTTAATCAAATTTATAAATTCAAATATAAAAATAATAAAAAGCCATAACATTGTTTATGGTTAATCTACATATGGAACAAGAAGATCCCATATTAGCTAATTAGTCTCAAATAAATTAGTATCCAAAACGGCATTTATTTCCGGTTATGTACTTTATCTATATACTATATTATTAGGTTATCATATTATTGTAATCATTAATAAATAGGAAAGCAATGTGAGCATGATAACCTAGAATTGCAAGAACCTGCATTGAAATCAACATCCTTAAATTGGGTATATAGTGATGGTACATATTAATATGCAACATTCAACCGAGCAATTGCAGCAATTTAAGGCCTTGCTTTCTGATCTTCCTTGCCACCTTCAATATCCTCATTTCCTTTAATTCTTTTTGCTTCTTTAAACCTTGATCATTCTCACTAACAGCATTAATAATTCCTTCCACTACTTGTTGATGGCTATTATCATGGAAACCCATGAACTTAATTTTCGATTGCTCGAATTCTCCAGTAGTAATGCTAGGCTCACATAAATTGTGGAACGGTAGTCACCTATCTGAATAACCTTACTTCGTTTAAGTTGAGGATGTTGTGTAACCAACTGCAGCCGTGATGATGAGCTCAATGTCATCATCATCAATATTTCCTCATTGCTCCTTCACACAACACTGCAATTCACTCTAACCATATTTATATTACTTAGTCCACGAATTTGCATCGCCATACGCCTTCGTCACCGATATATAACATTTGATACGGGTAGTATACGTATGATGCCACCTGAAGGCATGTTCATAATGTTAAACAGAAAGGGAATTCCCAAGAATGGCAATGTACATATCCGAAAGCCCGGTACCGAAACATTCTAGCAGGATCAGCTCACTAAACACCTCATCCCTCGTGTCCAACCACAAAATCAAATTTTGGCTATTGTTAGTTTCATCGGAGCCATGAAATGCAAGGCAGTGGTCAGCCCCAGTAAAAGGAAGTTGTTGCCAGGCATCATTATTCCCATGCATAATATAAGGAGAGGCAGTATTGGAAAGGCAAATCCATGTCATATTTCCAAAGTGAGTGAACCTCCACATCATTATTACCTAAATAGGAACTAATTTTCACCACCATGCAGTAAAAAATTTGATGATCAACTCCAAATCCTAAGACATCGAAAGGCGAACATGATACAGGAAGGATAATTGATCTTTCAATAGTGGGGTTCCAGAAAATAATTTCAGGCCAGCTTCCATCAAACAAAAATATTAACCCAGTACAGGAACCAAGAATTATAAAATCTTGGTTTATGTATTGGTGTTTGTTACGGTATGAGAAACCGCATTTCTATCTAAAGGGCATAATGTTGCAAAGAAGCAACCGAAAAGTACAATAAACTCCCATCCATTAAGGTTAATTAATTTTGAGGAATACATCAGCTTAAGAACAATAGACTTTAGAAACCATAAATATGTATATTTTAAATCCTAAACAAAGAAGAAAATCAGGTTATCACTTCAATATTTTAAGGGTTCTAAATCCATCACTTCTCATTCTCAACGTTTTAGATGAAAGTAGTTATTGTAGCATGATGATAAAGGTGTAAACTACACTAAATAACAGAAAATTTCATCTAGTATTATAAAAGATGATTAGAATTACAGTTGACTTTGACAGTAAATGACAAACATCTCTAAAGACAATACTATCAATAAAGCTTATTACGGCAAAATAAGAAACAACTGAAATGGAAGAAAACAATATCAAAGCAAAAATTGACAGGATAAACAACAGTTCGGCAAATAGTAACACGATTATGTTATTATTATTATTTTTTAAGAAAATATGAAATTTCATTCATTGCTTTGATAAATTATATAACTTAATTTATAGATGTAGTCATAATAATAATAATAATAATAATAATAATAATAATAATAATTATTATTATTATTATTATTATTATTATTATTATTATTATTATTACATCAAGCAATACAATTTTTTTTTTCAAAAAAAGTAGAATCTATCCATATCTCTAAATAGAATTATAAAGTATATTGAAATTGCAACTCAATGAGAAATACATTTCACTCAGTGATTATTATAAACCATAAATTAATTATAATATGATCTTTACATGAGTTTGATATTTTAAATATTATTGATAAGTTGAAGACCACTATTATAAATATATCAAAATAATAGATATATTACCTAGATATATAAATCTAGTTAGATTTGACATTATTTGTTAAAAAATAAGATTTTAAAAGAGGAGAGTAACAGATTTAATATTTAGATTTGAAAATCTATTTAATCTGATAGTAATATGAAAATCTAAAACAAGAAAAGAGAGAATATTACAGTCTAATAAAACAGCTATTGATGGTCGAAAAAATAGAAGAAATGATAGATAATTCAAAAGGTGGAGAGGGAGAGAGAAGTAAAAAAGATTTTTATTCTTGAGACAATGTCTTCTCCCGAGTTAAATTGGATATATGATTATATTATTATTGATTATAATCTATCCAAAATTAGAGACACATAATAATATTAATAATAATAATAATAATAATAATGAACTAGTTGAATACGGGATAATCAACGTCTGTTACTTCATGGTTCTTGCAGACAAGCCCAACAGAGTTTTGGAGTTGAGCCTATCTGTGTGAATGGATTGGTTGGGCGGGGACTTTAACTCCTTTAAGCTCGAAACACTTTTGTGGCAGTAGACTTGTATGAATTTCAATTTTTTTTAGGTGGACAAAATTTTATATTTAGAATTTTGGCCTTTTTTTTTTTTTCCTTTTGATAAACCTTTTCCTAAGAAAAAGTTATATAAATGAAATTTTGTTTAAGATAAAATGTACATTTTAATAATTCTAATATACTTTATATGAAGCAACTTATAGTCCCTTATATTTAAAAATTCAACAGTGTCATAAGACAATAAAAGAAGTATTATTTGCAATAATTAAAAATTCAGGCATTAAGTGTATAAATTTTTTAAAAATGGTAAACTATAGTGGAATTATAAAGTTAAGGACCATTATTCATTTTTTCCCTTATTAAACAACAATGGATATTTGTAATTTGTCTACAGATCAAACGGTCAATTACATATGTGCATATTAATGTATTAGCATCAAATCGATATCCTTTAAATATCTCTATTGTGATATTTTAATATTAAAACTGCATATATGGGTACAATTTAGCAATTAAGTGCATATTTTATTGAACAAATCTCTAAATTCGATTCTCTCCTCCTTCAAAACCACCAATTGTAATGCATACGATTAGAATTACATGATATTTTATATCATATTGTATATATTTGTGTAAGAGACAAACTTACTTATATTGGATATATATACCCTATTAATATGATGAAAATATGTATATTAAATAAGGATATGTATATCTCCTCACTTAGAAAAAAAATAATAATGTAGCAACAAATTCTTTAGACTTTGCATGAGAGTAAGTCAAAGGAATGTAAAAATGAAATTTAAATGGAGGTTAATGAGTTAATCTCGTTTATGAATTTTTTAATGATATAAAGGAAAGTAAAATAAGTTAAAAGTTTATATCTATTTACTTTGAAATATCTATTTTTCTTAGCTCTTAAATCAGAGGATTAAAGGGTGGAATGAAAATATTAATTTACATCAACTAATCTTTTTTAAGATTCATAAATAAATTTAATTAACCTCATCTATATTTCGTTTCATACTTTTTCATCTCTTTTTTAATTTCCTTCACCACATTAAAAAAAACTTTCATATGGGTATTAAATAATTGTGAATAATTATTTTCGATATCACTATATTATTGGATTAGGATATAAAGAATTGATATACAATCAGCAAATATTTGCCTTAGTGTAAATGCATAAATAAATAGAAGAAGAAAAAATAGGACAACGCTATCATCATTCAGTCATGCTCATTAAAACAGAGTTAAGAACGAAAGAAGAAGATAAAGATATTGACAATGAAAACCAGGGATAAAAAATCTTGGATCCGAAATTCCAGTGTTTAATCCAAAGAAGAAATAATACAATCTCTAGCGGCTTTATATGGAAGCTTGGTCTTTGGACATTGAACACATCCTTTGCTTTACTAGTAACGAATATAATCATGTGACTTCATTTTGATTCTTGTGGGACCAAAATCAAAGCCAACCTTTTGTGCAATAACTCTTGGGTTTCCACGCATGAAATTCTTGATAATCATGACAATCATGGGTTAGACTCTATAGGATGAAACTGTGATGTATAATATATTCCATTCCAAAGCAAAGTAGCAAAGCTTGTTCTTTTCCCCTTTTCTTTTGACCTGGAATGAGAACTCTTTTTATGTTTTTCCCCTTGAATGCTATAAACATTGGTTTCTTTCTTAAGGAAAACATCGATCAAACATTCAAGAGGAAAAGAGTTGTTAGATTTGAACCCCAACTTGGCGCACTATTATTCAATTCTTGAGCTACTGGTAAAAGAAATTTAGCAAATTTTTTTTTTTTTTTTTTGGGGTGGGGTTAATTTAAGCTTTAATTAGAGTTTAAATCTACTATCTCATAATTCTGGAGACAACCTTGGACTAAAAGTTCATCCATGAAATAAGTTTTCTTTGAACCCATTAAAAGTTATTAGTTTGATTGTACTTGGATTCTTGGAGATTTGGTTTTAGTCTTTATCTCCGTCATGTTTTGAAATTTTGTGGGATGAATCTATGGACTGTTTTGTGATCTGAGCATTTCTTTTAAAAATACAAATGAAGAAATGAAAATGAAAAACAAAAATAAGAAAATGTAGAAAAAAAAAAGAAAGTAATTCCAACCAAGGAAAAAAAAAAAAAGTGGAGTGTCCATATCTGTGCTATTCATTAAAAAAAATCATACATTTCTATAATTATATTAAATATTTCAATATTTTATATGTTCCAAACTTAGTAGGACACTAATTGGACTGAATCAATCAGATAAAAATCTGAAGCTCATCATACCTTAGAGACAAGCAATGATCAGAAGAACTTAAAACGAAAATCCTTAAATCTGGACGCTTATTTGCTGGCTTTGGGGTGATGATGGCAGGCAATGTGGGGGAAAAGAAACAAACCCACCAAAGACCAAACGTGAAAAAAATGTCGCAAGTAGAAGTTGGAAGAAAATTTGAGCATGAAAGACTAACATCAATTGCATGTCCTTTCTCATCCATGAAATATTGAAATGAAATTTTTTGGAATAACCCACTTTTTCTTTTTTCCTAATTATCACGATTATTAATTATTTCCTGATAGAGTTTCTTGATATCCATCATTAGATTCGAGGACAGATCAGAGCATACAATCATTAGCATTCACCATTTTTATTTGTCTCGGCCAGCATTGCTCTTAGCGTGGGGTAACAAGTGGTTAGCTTACACGCACACTAGTACGACTTAATTTAATTTAATTTAATATTATATATATTTTTTAATTTAATAGTATTTTGGTTATTATCTAATAATAGAAGTAATAAAATTATATAGAATTTTAATTTTACTGAAATCATTAAATAGATTCCATGTATATATTATAAGTTGATGAATTTAATGTATCAAACAATTTGTTAGTTATTGTTTTTATATAAATATATTTAATTAACTAATTAATATGATCAGTATGTTTTCTTCAATAAAAGAAAAAAATATATTTTATTTTTATTTTAATTTTAAACTTAGATATAAAATAAAAAAATAGATAATGCTTAAATATAATAATAATAAATTAATATACTATTAAGAGTCAAATCTCATTGAAGATATAAATATATATATATATATATATAAGGTATATAATGATTTGAGATTAATTATTTGATTAGTTAGTTTTAACCTTTTAACAATGATCGATTCAAAGTTCATTTAAACTCATTCATTCTTGTGTTTAAATTCTACTCAATTTCCTTCAACTCTACTCTTCTTCAATTTCTAATATGGTTTTAAAGGTTTGGTATTATCGCTGCATTCAATTCAATTTTGATTTCAAAGGAAAAATTTTCAATTTTCAACTTCAAGTAGTTAATGGAGAGAGAATGTTAAGAGTCAAATCTCATATTAAAAAATATATAAAAAATATATAAAAAATATAAAAAGTACAAAATAGTTTGAGTTTAATTATCTAATTAATGTTTTAGCAATTAATTCAAACTCATTTAAATGTATTCATTTTTTGTTTAACCTCTATCTTTCTTCAATTTCTAATAATTACGCAATTTTATTATTCAAAATTTTAGAAAATTCTTAATTAAATATCATGATTTTTTATTGTGAAAATTTGAGTTTGTTGTAATATGTTTTTAGCTTGACTTTTTTAATTAATATGATATTATTTTAATTTTTAAAATTTTTTTAACTTTATTAGTTTTTTATTAGAAAAATAATAATGAATATAAACCATGTCTTTGGGTGTGCTTAGCGTGGCGTTTGACAAAAAGGTATTTTTTTCCGACTTAGATGCCATTCATTGTCAGGCAGGCAGTTGATTTCACTGACTTTGCTAAAAAATGAACTTTTCCGTTTGTCTTGCAAAGAGATAAGTCTCTGTGTTTGGTACGAGTCTATGAATTTTTCAGTTTGATTTCATATATAGGTGTTCTGTTAATGGCTCACGTAACGTTTGCTTCTTTTTTTTTTTGAATAACTTAATTCAACGAATTTTCCTTTCAAAATAAATAAAATATATCTAAAATATAAATAGCAAAGTTATTAAAAATAATGTCACTTATTTTACTAAGTATAAATAAGCTTAGTATTATCTTTTTAATATTTTAATTATTTTTATTTGAGTGTAGATTTTTAATATAAGGATATTTGTTATCTTATTTCATCACTTGCCTCTAAAAATTATTAATTAATATATCAATATAGTATCTTTCATAAAAATTCATATATAAAAAATAGAAGAAAAATAACCTCATATATATTAATTATAGATAAATAATTAATAAAAATTCAGATATTGGAGTTCATTAAAATAAAAATTTATATATTTTCATATGAATGATGATATTGGTACTCCTAAAAATGCTTTAATACTCTTTTTATTAAGTCTATTAATAAAAAAGGAGTGTTAGAATACTTTTGAAAAGTATCAGTATCACCACTTTTTTCATATTTGAATATATATATATATATAAGATTTTGCTGATTTTTATGTTTGTTAATTATGATTCAAATTCAAAATCTCGCAGTTATGAGAACGACTTCATTAATATTGAAACTAAAAACCCATTAATTGTGATTATTCTAGTTGACAATTATGCATTTTCTATTCTTATATATTAATATAAATATCTATAGTTAGAAAGAAGGGGCAAACTATCAAGTTGTTTGCATAGTTAAATTCTTGATTTCTTTTTCTTTGTATAAACACAAATCGGTGCTTTTGAAAAGAGAAAAAAGATGTGACAAAAACTTGAGACTAATTGCCATAAAAATCACATCCAATATACTGGTTGACCGGATCCTTAATTTTATAGGGTCTATATAGAATAATAAAACTGATCCTGACCATGGACGACCTTAAGTAAAAGGTCATATTAAAATCATGGCTCCGTCAACTATATGGTAATATATTGCCATTGCAAGTTGTAAGGAATAGGTCAATTATTGTGAATTAATGTGGTCCAAAAATAATAAGGGTATCCCTCCTCCTGGCCCTATATCAGAGGCAAGATCATGAACGGGTACCAATGTGCCCTTAAAACCGTCCCATTAACCTTCTTAGCATCACCAACATATTGCATGAAAGAGGAGAGGACCCATATATAATTTTCAATGTGGCGGGACCTCGTCCTGACCTATAACTTATTGGCCTCTCAACCACCGAATCTTCTTTGATTATTCTTTACTATATATAAAGCACAATTTTGTACGATAAGGAGACTTTGATTTAATATTGGCAGACATTAGTTTGCTTAATTACCCACTAATCACATCCAATTATTTACTAACTTTGAGTTGACGATTCAATAATATCATGTAATTCCATTAAAAAATAATATGTTAATCCAATGCAACTATTTTTTTATTTTATTGATTGCAACCTTTTAATTTAATAGTGAATAATAATTTTTATTTAATTTAATAATAAATTATTAATTATGATATTATAATATAATAACGTAACTAATATTATTTTAATATTATATATGATTAGATACATTTAAAGGTAAATTTTACAATAATATTTTTTTTATAATATTATTAAATAATGTGATTTAATTCAATTGAAAATAATGATTTTATTTAATCTAATAGTGAACAATAATTTTTATCTAATTCAACTATTAATTATTAATTATAATACTATAATATAAGATTGCAAATGATACTGTAGTGTTTACCGTATTCAAATATTTGTATGAACAACAACTCACTCTAACGTGGAGTATGAGATCTGTTAGGTTGGATACATATATAACCTAATCTCAGTATACGTGCAAACTGATATGAGCACATTCTTACAAAAAAGTATTTTTATTGTTGCACCAGATAACAAACACTGACCATTGAAGAGTCTGAGATAAATGTAGTTAGGATTCACAGACTCTGCGTAGTTTAACTAACAAGGAGAAAGTGTCTTCATATTGAAAAATGTATCTAAAGTTCAAATCATTTGATTTTTTTTTTTTTTTTTGAATTTAGATTCAACTAAAATTCGAACTTGATATTTTATAATTATGTAAGAAAATTAATTGATGAAAATAATCAAACGATTTTTTTATTTTTTTTCAATTAATACAGGTGTGTAAGAAGTACATTTCAATTTCATGAAGTCTTTTAATTCTTCCGTTGACTATGAGAGCAAAGGGTATATGGTAGGAGCTAATGTTTAGGAAATTTTCGCTAATATAATTTTTTTTTAACTAATAAAATCACCTTCATTAACAAAGAGAATCAAAATACTAAATTTATTTTATTAATGAACAGTCATATATATTTTTTTTTTTTTAAAAAAAAGAAGCAACATTTGCATATAGAATGGGAAAAAAAAAAAAAGAAATTAAGTGGGACAAATGGGCAGATCCAGTGAAATCTGATTTGATTATGAGGTAAGATGTGAGTCGAAAAAATCCAGATTTTGAGTGGAGAAAAGGACCCACTTTGCTTCCCAATCCCAAGTCAAAGTAACTAAAAACTGCATCAACTATGCACAATCTAACTAACTATCTATTTATAAGATGAAAGAAGATCAAATAAGAGTTAATAAAAAAAAAAAAAAAAAGGCGACAAACACGCTTTGCTTTTGGGATAAAAGAAGGATATGTTAAGATTCGAGAAAATTTTCTTCACCAAAAAAAAAAAGAGATTCGAGAAAATTTCTTTGCTTTCACAATCCTATTTTTTCTCTTTTTCGCTTTCATGTCTGTTTTTCTTTATTTATTTTTTTCTTCTCTTAACTTCCACGAATCTATTTTTCTTCTTTTCTTTTCCCTAGAAGTCCAATCAATCGATGTTAATAACATTTAGAGAAAGAACATAGTGATCTCTCTCGTTTTCTAATAAATCTCACCTAATACATAACAACTAAGGAATTGAAATCGCCATTAGCATTTATTAATACTTTTATGATACAAGTATTTATTTTGTAATGCAGAAAAGTAGACGCTCAAATATAGATAATTTATCTTTTTAAAATATTTAGCCTCCAAATCTCTAATATTTATTTAGGAAATATTAATTCAAAAATTTTCTTAGGTGGCAATTCAATAGAAACTATAGTGCACAAAAATATTGAAAGATAATCGTGCACTATTTGTTGTGGATGTACAATGCCTCCATAATCAATCCAATGCGGGCAAAAATTATGTATTATTTGAGACTATTGCGAGTATATTTTATTAATGATAAATCTTTTTTTTATTTGTTTTCTTTATTTTCTTTAATAAAATAGGTTGTTCTCTCTTTTGAGAGTCTTTATTTTAGTTTATTGTTTTGTCTCTCTTTATGAGAGTTTTTATCTCTCTTTTTAAAATAGTTTTAATGATTTGATATTAATTATTTAGTAATATATAATGATATATTATGGGTATTATTTTTTAAATC
>CATIWR010311556.1:0-16243 GCA_949677035.1 Omphalea diandra | reverse complement strand
TCTGCTTTCTCAGCTCCCTAGAGCACAGTTTCAAGGTAGGCCACTTAAACCAGGCACTATAAATCTTAGCACCTTTCTCCTTGGCACATTGAGACATCCAATTCACAGATTGGCTCTCATGATCAAACATGGTCAATAACTTCTTATTTGATTGAAATGGATACGACTCGGCAAGCAATTTAAAGGCAGACCCTCTACTGACAGTAAAAACAAGAGTATATTCATTTTCAGGAATGTTCAAGTACTCCATAATCCTACTCTTTATATCATGTTCTGCAGTGCCCTTTTCAGCACCACCATAAAGAGCATGATTACTCAAATTTGCAGTTATTTCGTGTAAAGTAAAAGCAGATGATTCCCAATACTGCTGAGTTTGCAGATAAGAAAACAACCCAAAGCCACAATAATCAAGGCATACCTTTGACATAGGCTCAGATAGTTGTTCATACTCATCAACTCTCAACTGATCAATCTTTTCTGTTGATTGAAATTTTGGATACATGGTGAGAAACTTAGAAAATGCATCTCGAAGGTCAGGAATTGAGTCTTGAGTGTTGAAGATTCTCTCAGCAGCCAAAGCTGTAGCACGTAAAAATTCCTTCTGCGCGTAGAGCCTAGCAAGAGATCTTGACCGCCCAATTGCTGTTCTTTCTTGATTTGGGGATGACTCAACATCAATATCTTGCGATTTTGCAAGTGACCCATCTTCAGATGCTTCCTCTAAAGCCTCCCTTAGCTGGTTTTCTTGCAACTGACGGAGCATAGTCGGACCAGAACTCAAACCAGAACCATCTCTTCTTCTCGCCTTCCTGTCTATCATCAAGGAAACACAGTGAGTTATTGGCTTCCATATTGAGAGATGCATGAATGCTTCCCCTCTTTCTCAACAGCGCCAAAGAAGCAAGCGCAGTTTCAAAGAAAAGCAAAGGTGAGATTTGAAATGTAAGTCTGGTCGCTAGTCAAAAGCAGCAACTGATGACATTCCAAAGTTTGGTACTTTAAAACCTGGAAACGTTCAAACAGGACAGAAACAAAGAATCCTTTTCATTAGATTAACAAGATTGGTCATAAAGAAGAAGAAAGGTAAAGGAAAAAGGGAAACAAACAGAAGAAAGGGAACTAACAGAATAGACAATCAAACCTTTAGCGGTACTGATCTCAGAAGCTTGTAGCTTTAGCATTCTTTTAAAAATCAAATTTAACACCAGCATACTGAAGAGTCGTTAGACATTAAAGAGAAGTCTCCTGACGACATTAAGGAGAAGCCACCTAAGATACAAAACCCAGATTCAAAGCCATCCAACTGAATGATGCATTTAAAAAAGAAAAACGGATTGCCAAAAAACCCCTACACCCAAAAAGCAAAACTTACTTTTCTTCTTGTACTATTATAGATAAATGCTCAAACACCACATCATCAAGAACCAGAAATTTAGAATTCAAGAATATAGCCACAAAGGAAAAGAATCAAGAAATGTAGAACCAGAGGAAAAAAAAAAAAGTATATCTCAAAGTGTTTTCTCAAGGGATAACAAACTGAATCTAAAACTCCAACAAAAATCTTTAAAGAAAAAAGTATTCAACGACTCACCTCCATCATTTCAACGTTCCTTTCTCCCCCAAGTTTAAATACATAAAATTTAAACAAATTGAAACCCAATTACAAACTACTTCCTTCAAACAACAACAATTTCAGGAGAAAAAAAGTTGCAGATCTAAACATGAAAGAAATAAAAAATAAAAATCAACAGAGGCGAGAGGAGAGCATCTAACGCCCAGAAAATAAAAACCTTGAAACCAAAGTTCAGATGTGTTTATCTTATATCAATGAGAGATCATTTATAAAAAAAAAAAAAAGAACGAAAAAAAATCGATACCTGCTCAAGTATTCAGTTATTTTAATCAACATATTCTTCCGATGATCAAACAGTTGAATTGGAAACAACGATGGGCGTCACTTAGTACAGGAAGCAGACAGTGGGTTGAAGCTAATTTTTGACGTTGAGACTGAAAGCAAATCAGAAAATAGGGATTTGGATTAGTATTAATGTTAAGCTGCTGCTGCTGCTGTTGCTTCTTCTCCTCCTCCTTCCTCTTCTTCTCCTTCTTCTCTCTCTCTCTCTCTCACCTTTTCTTTTATATTTATATTTTTCTTTTCGTTTATTTTTTTTCCTTTTTCTTTAAATACGGCGTTTTATTAGTTTTTTAAGTTACATGAATGATAGTAAGTATTAATTTGCCTGGCTGATTTACAAATAATAACTTTTTCTGGGTTAAAATACGATTATATCCCTATTTTTTTACATTATTACACTGCCATTTTTATTTTATAAGAATTAATTTAAATATTTAATATTTGGATATCAATTTGTCTTAACTTCAGACTATGTGGAAGTGAAATTAGATTCATTTCTACAATATAATCTCTCCCGTCCTTTTGATAAATTATATAAAATAATATAAATATTTTTATTTTCACATTAAATTTTCTTTTCACACAAATTATCTAATTAATTCTCTAAATAAAATACAATTTTCTTCTTTTTCAACCTTGTATTATCCCTTCATTTCATCTCTCGTTTTCTCAAAGCTAAAAGAAAATCTAGACCAAAACATGGCAGGATAAATTCTAAACAAAGTGGAATGCTCAACCCAAAATAAAAACTGTAACTTTTTGTAAGCTAACACCTTTTAGGATAAGTGCAAATCAATATTTTGAAAATTAAATTGGATCGGTAAAATTAGAAATTAGTTTAATTAGACTTATTTGACTTTCAAGATAATTTTTATATTTTTAATTATTATAAATATATTTATATTTTTAATTTTATGATTTAAAAATTATTTTAATAATATTTTTTAATTTTATTTATTATTAAATTAATTGAATTAAATCGAACAAATCAATCGAACTGACTAAATCAATAACCAGTCAACTGATTGATTCATTAATTGATCTAATCTTAAAAGTCCAAAGCTTACCTTCCAACAAAACCCACAGTATATTAAATCATGCCAAATTCACTTGTTTTTCTTTTTCCCATAAATTTCATGACAAAAAGCTCAACACTTGAATGAAAAAAAAAAAACACAATATTACATGAACTCATTATTGAACAATGACAAATTTATGCTAATATATATTCAAATACTAAGTTATTGTAATTCAATATGTCAACATATGATTCGAAAATAATAAATTAAACTAATTTATAAAAATAATTAAGATTTAGAAGCATGACTTATTCTGCCCAATTTCATTGAATTCATTATCAAGAAAGAGGTTGTAACTAAATGCAGACAAAGGATTAATAATATTTATTTTTTATTTGATACTACGGTGAACTTAGAAGGATAAATAATTGAAAGACTATTCTATTGAAATTTGTGATGTAATTACTCTTTGGGTATCTTCCAAACACCATAAATTAATATTATTTTTTAATTTTATTTAAAAACTGTTATAGGAATCATTTCATTAACAAGTACAAATCATAAATTTTTGCTTTTGTTAGTATTATATTACTTTATTCATTTTAATTCAAAATATAGACTACTTTTGAACCCTTCTTACGTTGATTTATTTGGTGGCTTTACTTTTCTTCATTTATCATCAAAGATTTTCTTAAAAATTTAAAATTATTAAAATAAGTTTATTGATTTTTTTGTTATTAACTAGAGGTAAAGATGATAAAATGTAAGAGAATGGCTACATATAATGTAACGGTAACTAAAAAAAAATGATGTTTAAATTAATTTTATAAAATAAAAGATAAATTAATATATTAAGATAAAATATATGGATATAATCGTATTTTAATCTTTTTATTTTTAATTTGATTATAATTATTTATATACACAATCTGAATTTATTTATTAAATAAAAATACACATGGTTATGACTATGTGAGCTGGGCTGTGGCAGAAAGCGGCAAAAAAAAAAAAACAAATAAAAGCAAAGGAAACCAATCAATTTTGCATTTATTACTGCCATTAATACAAACATCTCAGCATTGAATGCTGCGATTCTCGTTCTCTACCATTATTATACCCTTCTCTTCTTCTTCTTCTTCCTTTTCTTTAAATTCCCACTTTATCCCTCTTCTTCAACCTTTTTGCCTTCAGAGTTTGTCCTCTGTCGTCCTTGAACTCCTAAAATGATTCAAAGCCAAAGTTGGCCAAAACAAGCAGTTGCTTCTTTGCCGTTTTTGGTTAAGTTATAGTGAATTGACATGTGCACCATGCGTATAGTTCAGTAATTTCAGCCATTTTTTGTAAAACTATTAAAAATATTCAACAATTTGAGGCTATTATATGTGGAAATTTTCTTTTTTTTAACCTATATTTTACAAAAGATTGTCAGATAATTTGATTTCAAATATTTAAAAGTTAACTATATCTTGTTAATATATATATATATATGTTGGAAAGAACTTATATATACAATCAATTAATATGAATGGAGTGATAGGGATATACAATATTTCCTATGAGCTTTATACAAAGAAAACTTGCAAAATGTTATAGATCTCTTGGATCAGCTAAATATCAAACACATCTGTTAAACAGTTTTTTTTATTTCCATGGCCTTGTTGTTATTTTTGATAAAATTATATCAATTAATCTAAAAATCCATGAGAAAGATTACAAATTTTTGTTATTTTTTCTTTTTTACTCGTAGAACTTGTAATTGAATAACTGATTCCCTAGCCAAAAAAAGGCTTTGCTGCTTCTTTGTATAGTAGTTTGATTGAGCTTCAAAACTACCTCAAACTTATACTGCATTATCTTTCAATATATACATCTCTTGTTGAGGTAAATCATTAATTGTCAAACTAATTTGCATGACTCTCCGTTTATAGTACCATTTTAAAAAATAGTTTTTGTTGATATTTTATAGATATTCATAAAATATTAATTAATTTTTTTAACAATACCATTTTTCCTTGTCCATAATGCAACTGTGGATAATTAAAAAGTTCAATATTCTTTTCCTTTTCAATGTTGATTAATGAAGGGTAACATAATACCCAATCTCTAATTTATGTGAAAACATTTTCAACGATATACATTAAGGAACAAATGAGTATTAACTAACAATTCCTTTGTCTTAAAAAAGTTATTACATTTGATTTTTCATATTATTTAAAAAATTATATTTAATATTTTATCAATTCACAATCTATAATACACTTTTTTATTCATATTCTTAATTATATTTAATGAGAAAATAAAAATATTTTATTTTGTTTAATAATTAATGAAAATAAATTAGAAAAATTGAAGACATATTTTTAATTTAATGAAAGTGAACGTATATTTTAAAACATTTCCAAAAAAATAATAAATAAATTTTTTGGGATGTAAATAGCTTCTTTTTTTTTTTTTACTGGAGTTTTAATAGGGAATTGAAGAATTAATTCGGAGATAGTAAGATGCATTGAAAAGATGCATAATGTATCGAATCAACTTGAAACATTTGTTTGACAAATCATTGGATCTTGAGATGGATAAGATGTGATTGGAATTAAAGTTAGGAGTGAGTACCATTAATTAAGCAATAAAAGAATTGAAAGGTGAATTATGCACACCATCGTTGCATGCGTGCTCCTAATGAGTTGTCACAATTTAACAAGATGACCAATCAACAAGCCCTTTTTCTTTCTTTTTTAAATCATAAAACATTATTATTATTATTATTATTTTTATGAAGCGTCGAATTGCTAATGAAATTTGCCTCTAACTAATCTCCCCTAGTCTTAATTATCAAGGGGCCAAAAGGACTTTTCAAATGCTTATTTAATTTAACTACCTTGGATTCCACTTCCTTTTTTTGTTTGAGAAAATCCCAAGTGAAAAGGAACTATTTTGCCTATATCTGTAACTTATTTTGTGTGGGTGGAGTATACATACTCTCTAACACAAGTAAAAATTTCGCAAATAGGAAAATAATTTCTAATGAGGACGCTCAATCACGATAAATTATTAGATAAATTTCAGAAAAAAAATGTATTTTATGTTATTTACATATATATATATATATATATTTATATTTGAAGTGAATTTTATGTGTTTATAACTTATGGGTATACGATATGATTTTTTTTATGCAAGAAATTTACATAAATTAAAATTATCACTTAAGATAATGAATTATTTAATTCTAAAAAAATACTTATATAATTTATTTATTTTATTAATAATATATTTTATAGATTTATCCTCAACATCTTTTATATATAAAATTTCTCTTATTAGATCATACATGCCCATGCTGGACTCGGTCGACGGAGAATTTCCGGCTTTTGCACGATTCACTGATGATAAAGCATCGCGGGTCAAATGGTCAATATCGTTGAGGTTGCAATAACGAAGGACGCTGCCTCGAAAAGTCAACGATTGAATGGTGGGCTCCATATCATGAAATAGCACGCCGTTTTCTACTTTTCTTTCAAGCTTTTATTTTTGTATACATTTGACTTTTTTTTTTTTATCAACAATTACAGTGAAAGGATGAATTCAACCTCAAAATCTAAACGTTTCAATGATAAGTACACTATCATTATAAGATGAGACTATTTAATTATAAATATTAAATTTAAATTTTACTAGTATAATTTTTCCTTTTCAATATTTAAAAAAAGGAATGAAATATCACTAAGTAACTATTTTTATTATTTTTTATTATTATAGCTGAAATAAATATATATCATACAAATTATTAGTAGACTTTTCCAACATAATACAATTCTTTAAGCTTAAAAATAAATCATTTTAAAAGATATATATATATATATTCTATAAATGATATAAATTTACAATTTTTGCTCATTTGATGTTTTACTATTAAATAAAAATACACTATGTAAATTTAATTAAGTCGCTTTATAAATAAAAATAAGAATATACTCATTCAGATAAATTTTATTTTTTATAATTATTTTAAGTATATGAGTTTTCTATTAGTAATATGGTGTAAGTCTAGTGATTAAACCAATTGAATTTGAAGGTGTTTTTTTTATATTCATTGGAAGAGTCTTATCACAAACGCCACCACATCCGAATATAATTAGATTCACACTTAAAAAAGTGTGGAGGTATCTAATTTAATAATTAAAAAAAAAAAGAGGAGTTTTGGACATTGAAATATTGATAGTTTATTTATTTAGTTTTTAGAAGATTTAAAAAATATATGAACTGATTGATTATTAGTTAGGTTGATTGAACTGACCTGTTTATTTACTGACAATTCCGATTTAAAAAACGCAGGCTTTTTGGACGATATGACGACTTCCCAAGCGAAGTTTCTTTTGTTTATTGCTGTTTTCTGTGGATTTACGCAAACCTATCATAGTCTCGTTTTCTGAATCGGATCCTTGTTCTCTGCCCACTCACTTAATCCTGTTAACAACCATTTACTAATCTTTCTTATGTAGTCAACCGTTGGATTTGTCCTATTTTGATCATTGATGGATCAAGCTTTCGAGATTCTGACATATACAGACAACACAGTCATTGGTGGAACTAAAAAATGCGACACCTTCTCTATTTGTTTGCATTAATTATATCAGTAGACTTTTCTTCTTCTTCTTCTTCTTTATTTTATTGATTCATCTGTATACACTTCTGCACAGTACACTATATTATAATACAAACAACACTCTTAGGTTTCAATTAACAAGGAGATTCCCATTGTTTTTGTATTTTCTATACAATTTTTGTTTGGCACGCACTTCATTTTTTCATACTACAAATATTTTATCATTTTTTATGGTTAATTATAAAAGGTATTTAGCATAATAATGTTTTATAAGCCAAAGTTTAAAAGGCAAATGTTAGTAGGTTTGAAAACTTAATTTTTGAAAGATTGTAAAAGAATTGAATTATATTTTAGTAATTTTTTTACTTGAAAATATTTTATATCAAATTTTTTATTAAATAAAAAATTTTACTAATAATTCTATCAATTTAAATAAAAAGTTCTATTACTAAAATAAATAAATTCAATTAATAAAATTAAATTAAACTTTTTTGTCTCATATGATTTATTTAAATGAGAAGATCATAAGGTTTTCCTAGTGCGTTTAATACAGATATGCTCCAAAAAATAGTACTTCCTTCATTTTATAATATCTATCACTTTTTTAAAAAAAATATATTCTTTTTATTTCAAATTATTAGATGTCGTTTTAGAAAGAAATTTTTGTTCTGTAATACTTAATGTTTTGCAATTCTCAAAAATATTAATTAATTTTTTCCAAATGCACCATTTATCTCTTTCATAATATTTATTTTTTTGTAGAGCACATAATAATTTATGAAAAATAATTAATTAAGCATACCATAGTTTTTTATTTATATAATAATACTTATTAAATATAATCATTAATGTATATACAAAAATCTTAAACAATATTCATTAAGAAATAGATTGAGTATATTTCAATTATCTGTCATGTTTAAATTTTCAATGAAATATTAATTATTTTTTATTTTATCCTTATCAATAATCTTAGAGTAATTAATAAATTAGTCATTTTGAGTCTTTTAAAAAGTGATAATTTAGTCATATTCACTTATTTCTTCCTATAGTTATGACTATTAAATAGTTTTTTAATTTGTGTGAAACTCTAAACAACGTCATATATAATGAAATGAAGGGAGTATATGATTAAGATGTGGAAATAAATACTCTATTTGTTTCATAATAAATGTTCTTTAAGATTTTTGCGAATATGTAAAAAAATTGTATTTAATGGATATTATTATACAAGTAAAAAGCTATATTACTTTTAATTCTTTATTTTTCATAAATTATTATGTATTTTAAAAAGAAATAATTACTACGAAAGAAAAAAATAATAAAATTGATAAAAAGTAATTAAAATTTGTGAATATTATAAAACGTGAAATTTTATAGAATAAAAATTCCTAATCGGAGGGAGTATAAGAATGGGGTGTGAGTGTGGTACATAGACAATGAGTGCCAGGCATAGAGTTGTCACGTGCAATTAGGAACGGCTGAGATTAATTCAAAAACTACAGATCTATATACAAGTGACAAGGCTCAAGATCAACACCAAAATGCGTTGCATGCTGTTCCTCACTAAGCATGGTGCTGCCAGTGGTCCATCATCATGTCCTCATACTCATAGATCCCAACTTTTCTTTTCTTCCCAAATGCTAATGTGGGGTTTTCAGCTTATGTTATATGACTGACTCACTCACTGCTCCATAACATATTTGCAAGCGATGTTGTCGAATGGCTCTTTTTCTGTAATGTCAATTTGAATTCATTCCATTTTTCCTCTTTTCGCTTTAGCATATAAAAGTTTCATCAATATCTAAGCAAGCTTAGGTTTAGTGGGCACCGACTACAAAAGCTTTTTCTTCTCCAGATGTCATGCAAGCGTTCATGCTTCATATCTATATTATATATAATTGCCGAGTGTTGTTGACAAGCTTTTTTGACCATTTCTCGAGCTGACTAATCGTGAATTGCTTTGTTCAACCCATTTGATTGGATTATGAGCAAAAAAATTTGGTGCTGACCATGGTCGGCTTCATTGGATTTGGATGGTGGATTAAGGTTTAATACCCGTATTGAAACCTATCTAACATTACTACCATTAGGCCCTGGTTGGGCTTAGGCCTTTGGAAAGACAGCTCATTAAAACCCAAAAGCCCCGATGATACCATTTGACGTGGGCCATGTAAGTTTCAATAGTATATGACCAAAATGCATGAATCTTATTGCAATTTTCATAAGTATTTTTTAATATATCAATTTATATATTGAAAGTGTGTTCTTAAATTGTTAATTTAAGCTGAATTTATACCTTAGTCGGCTGGAAGATATTCTTACTAAAAAGGATTTAGAAAAAAGCATTCAAATGTGAGGCATTTCCAATTATGGTATTGTTTTTTTTTAAAAAAAAATATTTCATTACCAAAATTAAGAATTAAAATTACTTTAAATTGTATAGGCAAACACTAACTTTCCAATAGTTTATTTTTCTATTATAATATTTCTTCCCCGATATTTCTTGTTACAATGTTAATCACATACCAAGTGCACAACATGTATAAACCAATGTAAAATTAATTTAAATTCTCAAGAAAAAAAAGGTAACATATATAATAAATTAAGGTTGAGCAGGAGACTCAAAAATTCTCAAATTACACTAAATAATTGAATTAAAATTTTCAATTTGAATGCTAAAATATCTAAATCCAATTATATCAATATTTTCAAATTAGACGATACAAAAAATTTTATATTATTGGAATTGAAAATAAAACTAAATTATACTATAATCATTCCAAATCAAAATAATCAAATCAAATTATAGTTATATATTATATAAATTAAATAAATATTTTAATTATTCATTTTAATAGTTAACTCACTCAATTAGTATATATTGTTAATAATTACTACTAATAATTAGACTATTTAGTAGTTATTTATTATAAGTTGACTATTTAGTCATTATTATTAGTAAATTGGTTATAAGTAATAGTAATAATTTTTAATTCAATATTTAAATATATAAATTGTTAATAATATTATTTTTTTATTAAATTATTGCTTATATTTCACTCTCGAATGATTAAAATAGTCCTCGAATGATTATAAATGATTTGGGTAACAAAGGATTTGTTGCTCAAATTAAAATAGTTGGTGCCATAAATTTGATGGCTGAAAAGGGTCAGCGAACCAAATGAAAAATGTGAAGGCAATTAAATTAAAGCTCACGCTTGTGTTATATAGACAGACAACATCCTCAATCCCGCCTGTCCTATCGAAAACCTTTGTCACCTATCCTCATTTAATTAAGGTCGGCCCGGTTTGTCTCTTACTCATAGTTCTTTGGTGTCAATTCCTACTTGTTATTAACAATTAATAATAATTATATTATACTCAAATCAAATTGATTAATAAAATTAAAAAATTAATTAATAATTTAATTTGATTAAGAGTTACAAATCAATTGAAACTGAAAATTAGATTAAATTGATTTAATTTAAAAATATATCATGTTTTAAAAATTTTAAAATTTATAAAATTACACTAATTTACTTGGAGTTTAAATATTAAAGTATTTATTATATTATATTTTTAATTTTTTAAGTAATATTTTACATGTATATATTTTTAAAAATTCAAAATTTGACTTATTAAAATAAATCGACCAAATCAAGAAGCAATCGGCTAATTGATTAATTTTGCATATTATACATATTGTGACTGTAAAATTTTTTATTATAATTTTTAATGTAAAATTTATATTATATTAGAATTTTATATGTTAATTAACTATAAAAATTTTGCTACTTGAAAAGATGATTTTTTTTTCTAACATAGATTCTATATTGTATTAAAACTGTTATTTTAATTTGAATTTATTTTTAATTACGTTAGACTTTAAAGATGACGTGACAATTTTAAAAGTAATAAAATAAAAATTATTTTATGCATGGTAAAAAATTATATAAACATAATTTTTAGATTAAAGTTATATATATATATACACACACGTGTATGTATTTGACTATTGATAATGAAAATTATAAGATTCTTTGTCTATTTTATAGTATTATGCAATACTTATATAAAAATATGCAAAATTACCAGTTATTAAATGAAATATTTATATACAATGCACCTAATAAGTAAATTAATTAAAAAATATAAAAATTAATAATTCTAAAAATAAATTTATATTTTATTGAAAATAATAATAATTATCATACAAAGTCTATATTTAAAACTTTTATAAATTGAAAGATAACAATATTTTTCAAATACAAAATTAAACAACTCATCTAAAAGTTAAATTAAACAAGTTAATCATTGTCGTTTATCATATTTAACTAAGTTATCTTTTATTTTTCAATATTTTACTAAGTCATTTTTTACATTTATTTCGTCACGCCAAAAAGTCATTATGACGTTAAAAACGTCTTTTCCATTATAGTCAAAGAGAATCCAGTAAAAAATTAATTTTATATTTTATTGAATTAATTATTATTAACCTCATGATGTTTGTTATATTTAATTAAATTATTTCTAATTTTTCAAACTTTTTACTAAGTTATCACTCACATTTATTTTATTACATTAAAAAGTCTTTTTGACATTCATATGAATTTGATGAAAAAAACTTTTAATGTCAGAATAACTTTTTAGTATAATGAATCAAATGTGAAGAATAACTTTTTAGTGTAATGAATCAAATGTGATGAATAATTTAATATAACATTAAAAAATTGATTTAATTAAATGTAATAAATGCAAGGCTTCAAAATAATTAACCCTACCTCGAATCTTTTTTTTTTTTTTTTGGCGAAGTACCATTGTATTAAACGTCAAGAAGGCATTCAGCCAAGACAGACCAAAATCCAAAGAAGTGAGGCATTTAGCTAAGACAGACCAAAATCCAAAGAAGTGATCCATTGTCTGCCTCATTACAGAAAGAGACGGTCCATCTCAGCAATTAGTGGATGTATTCCGTGCCACAATCGCACTTACAACACGACGCCATCGGACGTTTTTGTATGTTATACTTTCCCTATTTTTGTGCAAGTTTTACGCGTGAAATTTATTCACTTTTATAAAAATAATTTTAAAAAATAAATATTTTTTAAAATTATTTTTAGATTATTTAATTTATAAAGTGTACATAAATATATTTAGTTTGTTCATTAACTTTTAGAAAAGTATATTTTTATTTATAATCTATTAATATAAATAATTTTATTTTATTAAATAAATTTATATAAAAAATAATTTAAAAATATCTTCTCTTGTTAAATTACTTTCTTTATATTATAATTGTTTCAACCAACTTCTTTCAAAATAAATAAGATCTAAAAAGTATGCGCCTATAATCTTAAAAATAATATTAATTACTATATTATAATATAATATCATATACGACATTATATAATTTATCTTTAAAGATAATGCTAATTTACGTTAATTCAAAAAAATCAAATTATTAAATAGATCTTACTAAATTACAAAAGAATTTCACCTTTGTTATATGTATTTTTGTAAGTGGAATCTAAAACATGCAAAACATTTTTTGAAAATATTTTATTATTTTTGAGATATGTTATTAAATTATAGATAAATAACATATTTATACAAATGAATCAGTGATTTAACATTTTGGTACAATATTTTAAAACAATATTTGATAAGATATAATATAATGTAATAAAATATATTCACATATAAATTTAATAAACTATTAAAATTAATTTTTTATTACATTATATTTCATTATATGATTCTAAATATTCTGTAAATATTTGGACAGAATTATCCAAGATTCCCAACACCACCATGCCCGTCTGTATATACAGCTAGAAATATCCAAAACTTGGTTCCAGTTCCAATAAGGATTAGAGGATTTTTTAAATCTGGGTACAATTGTTAGAGTACTTTTTTTTTTTTTTTTTTGAGTCGGTTGGTCCCTGTATCTCTATCATTACTGTCACTACCATATATAGCAGAAGTAGTCAGGATAAAAAAAGAACACCATTGCTACTACTCATTTCATTTCTCTTTTATTAGCGAAAGCAATGGATGCTGTGACCGCTAATATCCTTCCCAGTCTTCAAGCAAATCCCTATGCTACCCCCGCGGCTGTGGGTGGTGTGTTCTTTTCCATTTTCTTTATGAAAAAGTTTTTCTCTGATCAGAAGAACGGATACACCAGACTTCCCCCTGTGCCAGGTACTGTTAGTTATGGTTTATCTTTTGTTTCTTGATATAATTGTTTTCAACAGTTGAATTAAATTCAGAAGTTGGGTTGGTGATTTGCAGAGGTGCCAGGGTGGCCAGTGATAGGGAATTTGCTGCAACTGAAAGAGAAGAAACCCCACAAGACTTTCGCTAGGTGGGCTGAGACTTATGGACCAATCTATTCTATTAGGACTGGTTCTTCCACCGTTATTGTTCTCAATTCAACTGATGTTGCTAAAGAGGTGTGGCTTTTAGCTTTTTCTATTTTATATTATTTTTTGTGGGTTCATGTACACTGTTCTAGCAGTAAACTTCCCAGGTCCTGAAGTTTACTCTCTGTTTGTGACCTGTCCACATCCAACGGTAGATAGTAGTTATGTCATTTGGTGAAAGGGACCAATTGCTTAAAATATTTGTTTTTGACTCCAAGATGATTAAGAGAAGTCCAAGAGTGTTGGTTGTCTGAGCCTAATCTGCCGGCTATAATGTAACTTTGCGTTGCATTTTTTCTCTTTTGGCTGTTTGCTTGTTATTTTGAGATTAAATATTTCAATATCAGCCTAATCTAGCAAGCTTACCAGAGCTTTGGTTTGGCTTGGAAAAACAACAGGCCAAATTTACCCCACTTGAGATGCCTTAACAGTTTATAGTCCCTACACTAAGTTATTGCATTGGAAGGAGAACGTTTTGTGAAATTCTATTAAATGATTTGAAATTTTAAGTATGTATTCCTTTAATTCTCTGGCTGAATAAGAAATGCACCATATTAATGCAGAAGTTCATTTCATTACTAAGAGTGACACAGCAGATTAGTTGCAACTCTGTATTTGCTTGATTATTTCAGGCCATGGTGACTAGACATTCATCCTTCTCAACAAGAAAACTGTCAAAAGCCTTGACCGTGCTAACACAGGATAAATGTATGGTTGCAACCAGTGATTATGATGAGTTTCACAAAATGTCGAAACGATGCTTACTTACAAATGTATTGGGGCCAAATGCTCAGGTAGGTTTCCATAACTTCTATTTTTCCCTATAATTGTTTGTCTTCATTATAAATTTGTTGTCAAGAGAGTACTGGTTTTTTTTTTTTTTATTTGATTTTCAGAGGCGACATCGGTGCCACAGGGACACCTTGATTGAAAATATTTCAAACCAGTTCCATGCTCATTCAAAGACCTATCCTGAAGAAGCAGTAAATTTCAGGGAAATTTTTGAGTCCCAACTTTTTGGATTAGCACTGAAAGAAGTGAGTTCCTCAATTGCCTCTTGGGAACTTATCTTTCACATATATAATATATGTGGTCAATTGAAAAAAAAAGTTGGGTGAAATTTGCAGGCACTGGGGAAGGATGTGCAATCTATTTATGTTGATGAATGGGGAACCACATTGTCAAGAGAAGAGATTTTTAAGGTTTTGGTTCTTGATCTAATGGAGGGTGCAATTGACGTGGACTGGAGAGATTTCTTCCCATATTTGAGATGGATTCCAAATAAGAGTTTTGAAACGAAAATCGAGAAGATTCACGTACGCAGGCTCACTGTGATGAACGCCCTCATCAGGGAGCAGAAGAAACGAATTGCTTCAGGACAGGTAGTCTTTGTTTGCCTTTAGCTTCAGGTCCGAATTTCCGATAGTACCATAATTGTTTAGTAACTTGGTTCAGATTTTCAGGAGGTAAATTGTTATCTGGATTTCTTGTTATCTCAAGGCACGCTTACAGAAAAACAAATCAGCATGTTGCTTTGGGAGGTAATTATTGAGACGTCTGATACAACTATGGTCACTACAGAATGGGCTATGTATGAACTTGCAAAGAATCCGAAATACCAGGTTGTTTCAGTTGCTAATAGACATTTGATCTCGATATACCTTCTTATAAAACCGCATATTCATTCCATTTTTACATGACAGGATCTGCTCTTTCAACGGATCCAAAATGTGTGTGGGCACGAAACCATCACGGAGGGACACTTGTCTCGATTGCCATATTTGACTGCTGTTTTCCATGAAACGGTCAGGAAGTACAGCCCAGCCCCAGTTATTCCTTTGCGATACGCACATGAAGATACAGAATTGGGAGGTTATCACATTCGTGCTGGAAGTGAGGTTCGTCTGTTTATCCTAGCGATTTGTGTGTTTCAGAAAAGTATTGGTAAGCATTCACTTAAAATTGTATAATGCAGATTGCCATTAATATTTACGGATGCAACATGGACAAAAAACAATGGATAAAGCCTGAAGAGTGGAAGCCAGAGAGATTTGTTAATGGAAAATATGATCCTATGGACTTACACAAGACTATGGCTTTTGGAGCTGGAAAGCGGGCATGTGCAGGTGCTCTGCAGGCCATGTTGGTAGGATGTACATCAATTGGCAGACTAGTTCAAGAATTTGAGTGGAGACTGAAGGATGGAGAGGAAGAGAATGTTGATATTGTTGGACTAACAACTCGCAAGCTTCATCCATTGCATGCCATGATAAAG
>CATIWR010311527.1:0-35850 GCA_949677035.1 Omphalea diandra | reverse complement strand
TATATATATATATATATATATATATATGAGGGTTCAATGGTTGCTACAATTTTTATCTATCCATGGTTACTACATTTTCAACTTTTAGATTAAAAATTTAACGATTCTGTTCATTCGAACTTGCAATTAATGCTTATACTGAAAACTATAAGCATTTTTTTAGTTATAAAATAGTAACTATCCATAAAGACGTAATCATTAAAAACTCTTATATATATATATATACATGAAAAAAATATCTCAAATGAGAAAATCTAGAAACATATAATAATTATTGGCTATATGTAAGAGTGTATATATATTATGTCTACATGGGCAAACATGAAAAAGCCTTAGTATGATATGTAGATCTTTTTCTAAATAACATGTAGCACATTATTCTTGTTAAATTACATATTATTATCGTTAAATCACACACTTAGCAAAAATTATCCTATTTAGTCTCTAATTTTGACAATTGTACGCATGTTTCATAGTATTTTAACTTCACACACATAAACATTGTCAAATAAAGAGCAATTTTGTAAAAAAAAAAAAAAAACTATAAGGGCTCAATATTGATAAATAAATGTGTAAGAGACAAAAATAAAAAACATTTAAAATGCAGGGAGCAAAAAATAAGTTTTTCCTTTGTTCTCCCAATTATCGCTTAATTCTTATGTGCGCATGCATGGTGGAAAAATGCATTTGGATGAGAAGTTGGAACCATTTAATGACTCCATTTGAGCAATCAACTGCATGTTGGTCGGTTTAGGGTGATTAATAAATTAATATTGCAATTTGAGAAACACTTCAAAGTGCTTAGAAATGATAATGGATGGAAGTTTCTCCCAAAGTGTTGGAACTTGCTCCAATTTGGATGTAGAGTTATGGGCAATTAATAAGATTTTGGGAGTTGGTCTTCTTGGGGGTGGGTTCAACTAGAAGTTGATGATGAGGCTACTATGGATTTAATCTCACATAACATATTTGAGACTCATTTTCAGGTAATTTATTTTTATACTCAGTGATTATAACTAAAATTTAGTTTTATTATTATTAGAGATTGATTTTATTTAATTAAATTATTTAAATATAATTATTATTTTTATTAATATAATATTGTTACATTAAAGATCTAATATTATTAGGCCACTAAATGTTAATTAACATTTGTCTATTTGTTTTATAATTATATGAAATTGAAATTGAATTATCATATTTTTGTTATTTAATTGTGAAAATTATACAAGGTTGGACTAGTTTAGTTAAATATAGGTCAATACTCTCTTTTGATCTTGACAATGTAAATTGATATATTTTAATATTAATTTTAAATGTTGATTTTAGAGATCTTAAGATAGGTTTGCATTGAAAGTTAAATGAAAGTCTAAGTCTCAACGATTACAAGTGACTACTATCTTGCAAAGGTTGAATCAAGTTGAAATAGACGAATTTGTGGTGTATGTCAAGTTCACCATCACGACCACAAATTTTGCATTTGCTTAAAGGGAATCAAGTCCTCAACCAGAGTATGCAAAGTGTCCCAAGAAATTATTGGAAGATCAAAATTTGCAAGCGTGAAATGTTGATCGAGACCGCAAATTGTTGAAGCAACATTTTCATGACAAATAAAAGAATTCAAGGTGACAGTCGCGTCTAATGAAAGTAAAGTTGTGATTGCGAATTTCATTTTGGCTCGAGGGACACAATGACTATTTTTCTGGGATGATCCAATGAATGTGTGCCACGTGAACTAGCTGTTAGATATAAATGAGATTCTCTACCATGAATCAAGCCAATTTAATGCAATATAAGAAATTGCGATTATGAATAGTTGGTCACGACCACGAATATTGTCTGACGAACATTTAATGCAAGATCTGCTTAGTATACCTTAGAGATTTAAACATAGTTTTATATATAATGTCTTTTTAGTGGTTGTTGCCTATAAATACACCACTAACTGGACTTGAATGCAAGAGGACAACTTTAGATTATGCCAAAAGTCTTGCAAAGTAAATTCTCATAACTTTATTTCTTTGTACATGTTTGGTGTGAGCTATAAACACTTCGTGTTAGGATTTAAGAGTGAGCCTTAGAAAACACTTGTTTAGGTTTGAGTGTGAGTTTGGAAAACACTTATAAAGGTTGAGTGTGAGCTTGAAAAAACACTTGTAAAGGTTGAATGTGAGCCTGTAAAACACTAGTGATTTAGTGAAACACCCAATTGGTGAATTAGGGAGTGGATGTAGGCTTGGTTAATACCCGAACTACTGTAAAACTTTTGTGTTCATTCTTCTCCTACCATTTCTTTAATCCTTCATTTGTATGAGCTTCCTCCAAAATCAAAAGTTTAAATTTGCCACTGATTCAATCCCTTATTTTTGGTCCACTAGGGCTAATGATTGGTATCAAAGCTAAGTCTCAATTCAATCCTTAGTTGTATAAGAAAAGATCAATGACATAAGAAAGAATCCACTCTCACCTTAATCTCCACTTTAATGGTAATAATTATGCTTTTTGGAATTATAAAATGAAGATCTATCTTGATAACGATCTCATCAACTTATGGGACTATATACTTGAAGAGTGGAAGCCTCTAACAAAGATGGTTGAAGGAGTAAAGGTGGCAATTGCAAAAGAAGAATGAAGTGAAACACATAGGAAGACAAATGGAGAGAATAAGAGGGCAATAATTATTCTCCTAAACACTATGTTAAGAGAAGAAATTGGAAGA
Source organism: Omphalea diandra (assembly GCA_949677035.1). Lineage (NCBI taxonomy): Eukaryota > Viridiplantae > Streptophyta > Magnoliopsida > Malpighiales > Euphorbiaceae > Omphalea > Omphalea diandra. The sequence continues at coordinate 33,131 of CATIWR010311527.1, read as the reverse complement.
GTCCAACATTGCCAAACCGCACATGTCATATGAAAAACACTAGAAAACTTTCATGATGGCAAAACTCTTGTGAAATCTCGTGGGCTAAAAATGCATTTTTTCTTATAAGTTTTCATTTGAGACATATACTTATCACATCTTAAGGTTAGAGCTTTAAGAAGCTCATCATCCACATCATCTAATTTATCACACTCATAATAAGAATGTTAAGAAGTACTTACCTTATTGGATGAGTCTTCTTGAGCCATAAAATATAGGTTGGCAACTTTTTCATCTACTTCTTCCTTACTTGAGCTATCATCCTATGTGGCCTTGAAGCTCTTCTTTTTCTCCTTGTTCCACTTTTTCTTCTTCTTAAGCTTGAGACAATCAAATTTAATGTGAGATTACTTTCCACATTCAAAGTAAGTCACCTCATTGTTCTTATCTATTGGCCTTAGGCGCCAGGAAGGGAGGGGGGTTGAATTGGTGTTTAAACAAATTAAAATGAGGATAAAAAGAGAGTAAAAGAGAAATACAAGATTTATAGTGGTTCGGGTAAAATCAACCCTACGTCCACTCCCCAATTCTCTGCAATTGGGTGTTTCACTAACTTAAAATGGTGGAGTATTTATAACCCATACCCACCAAAGAGACGTTACACTAAGAAGCTCATTAAATCTCCAAATCATGCTAGGCAGATTCTGCATTAATTGGATGACAGGCGAGCGTCGTAGTCGTGAAATCCAAATTTTTATATGGGAGCAAAAAATTACGGCAGAAAAGTTGGTGTCTAATGACTAATCCATATGTCATCTTCTCATTGGTCTATCAGGAAAATATAGTAATTGCTTTCTAACTGCCCACAAAACTATCGGTTGCGATTCTTCCTTGTGCAAGGCGTGACTGAGATGCGAATTCTTCTGTTTGAAGGACAATTTTCATCTTTATGAATCGTGGTCGCTACCCACAATGTTTCTCTCTCGAATTTTGTTCTCCAACGGATACTTGGGACACTTGGCATGCTATGATTATGGACTTGGTTCCCTCTTTAATCACTTTGAAAGTCACGGTCGCGACTAAGGTGTGACACAGACCGCGAATTCATTTGTGACTTTAACACTCCCATCTTTGGATGAGTTGCGACAGTAAAGATGCCTGCGAATCCATCTGGCTGAGTTTCACCCTGTCTTTGAACTATGTCACGATCACGAAATTACATACCACTGACTGTGAATTTGGATGAACTTTGCCTTCTTGAAGACTGTGAACTCCATCCAACTTTCACTTGAAAAACTAACTTAAATCTGCAAAACAACACTTAATTAAAACATTAGGATTGATCAATCTCCTCTGTTAAGATCAAAAGAGGTTCAAGACTTAGGATTAACCATCCTAGTCTAACAATTTCCCCCTTTTTGATTTTGACAACTTAGATTGATCCTAAGGGAAAATAATGCAGAAATGTGAAGTTGGAGTGTAATATGATTCAATGAATACTTAAGGTGAAATTTTCTAAGTATGGCATTCAATCATTCAAAATGAAATTTCTAAAAATCCTAAGTATGATAATTTGATGCTCCCTTTTAACTTATGTTATTATTTTCAAGTTATTTTCTCTCCCCCTTTGGCAAAATCAAAAAGAGGGTTCATAAGGGAAAAGAATACATGCATAAGTAGTTAAGTAAACATAGGTAGTAAATGCATAAACAAAGGAAGTAAAACAAGCACATAACACAAAATTTCAACAAAGAAATAACTTTTATATGTATAAACTTAGAAACAAGTTGTGTGGGATCAAATTTTTTGCAAAAAAGAAAAAAAATTACAAAAGAGATCCTAAACTAGAAAGGAGGAGAATCATCTCCAGAAAAGTCTTCAGCTTCACCCTAATCTTCACCTTCAGCCTCATCTCCACCCTTAACTTCATCATTCCTTTCTTCTTCTTGAGTATCATCAAACTCAGTGAAGTCTAAAAGATGGCAAGGAGGGACTCCCAACTTCTCTTGGAAATCGATCATATCACTATGAAGATGAGAGATAAACAAAAATCTCCTTTTCATCATCCTCATCAATTTATCAAGCTTGTTGTTAATGGTTGCAAGGGAGAGTTTAGCCTTAGGCTTTGGTTGAGGAGGGATGGATGGATCTCTTTCTTCAATAGCTAATATCTTTCGTTTGGAAGCTTATGAAGTCTCCATTTTCTTAGCCCCAATGGCATCTAGGGCATAAGCATAGGTGTCCGGGCAAAGAGCTTTGGCATTGATAAGGTAGGTAAGATCAAAAAAGTTTTATGAAGGGAGGAGTTTCTTGGTGAGGAATTTCTCATTTTCGTCATCAAGTGCTCCTACGATGTAATACATGGTTGTAATATGTGAAGGTAAAAGGAATTAGTTTTTGGGTTTGGTAGTGGATCAATTGATTCATAAGATACTGTTCAGTTTGAATAGGCTTATTTTTGACAAGGCAGAAAGAAAATGCCAAGTCTTTTTGTGATACCTTCTCATTACCATCACCTCTAGCATTTACCAAAAAGGTGATGATATGATGGAGTATCCAAAGAGGTAGGGTTTTAATGTGTTTGGCTAGGGAGGATCTCGGGTCGTGTTTGGTTTCAATGGAAATTTTTGCCCAAAATTCAGAGTAAATGACATCAAGTGCGGAGATTATGAAGTGTATGTTTTCTCCGACTTGAAGATTGAAGAGAGAGGAAATTTTGTCGAAAGTAATGAAAAAAGGATCACCAAAGGCCCAAAAAACTAACCCATATTGCCTCGCTCGAGAATTGGCTTTGCGAGTTAATTGGACTGTACACATGAATTCCCTCATAATTTCTTTGTAACTGGGTTCATCCTGAAAGATGAACTCATTCCAGCCCAAGTTGGGAAGGACAACACGAATCTCTGCGTTGATGCCTAAGGTCTCCAATAGAAAGGTAGAAGGTATGTTATTGGGGAGGATGATCTTTGACGAATTTGCTTTGTACCTCTCTTTCTCCTCCTTGGTGATGCCCTTCATTAGGTAGAGGACGAGGGTGCAGATGGCCGAGCCACAACCTTGCCTTTGTCTGCCTTTGAAATCTTCTTAGGAGTCATTACAAAAGAAATAAAGGATTTGTGCTTTTAGAGAGTTTTGAGAGAGAGAAATTGATGTTGGAAAAAAAGTGGAGATGTTACTGTTGAAGGGGGGTTTTATAACCATTTGAAGTCTTTGTAAATGACTAGAAACCACTAGAAATGCATTGATGAAGAGTTGAAAATGGTTGGCCATCAAATCACTTAAATGTCTAGACGGTTACCCTAATTCACATCTGTGAATTCATGAGTCGCAACCACGAATTCCAAAAAATATGAGTAATGAAAAAATTTTCTTCGGGAATACGTGCTTCAACGGGTTAAAAATTTTAATTATTGACTAAAATTTGCAGCGGAGCATGATTTTCACGACTGTGATTTGATGTTTATCGGGTGACTAGGACTTGTAATTCGGGACCGTGAAGGGGTGATAACAATCGTGAATTATGAGTCAATAAGACAAGAATGGAAAATGTTGAGTTTTGAAAATTGTGATCCACTACAGTATGCTTGATGCTTAATTTATGCAATATGCTATATAAAAAAACACAATTGTAATTAAATTTAAGACATCTCAATCAATTACACATATTCAAATCAAAATAACAATCAACACACATAGCAATCATATAAAAGATCAAAATTTTCACTTTGGGGAACTACCATCAAGCATTCCTAATTCTCTCTTAATAAAGTTCAACCTTTCTTCATCGAGAGGTTTAATGAAAATATCCACAAGTTGATGATTTGTATCAACAAACTATAACACAACATTACCCTTTTGGACATAATCTCTAAGGAAATGATGTCTTATATCTATGTGTTTGCTCCTAGAGTGTTGGATGGGATTCTTAGAAAGATTAATAGCATTAGTGTTATCACATTTAATAGGAATGTGATCAATCACTTTGCTAAAGTCCTTCAACTATTGTTTCATCTAAAGAACTTGGGTGCAACAACATACTCGGCTTCTGCAGTGGATAAGGCAACAAACACTTGCTTTTTACTAAACCAAGATACTAGGCATTCACCTGTAAATTGGCAAGTCCCAAAAGTGCTTTTTCTATCTAATAAACTACCCGTATAATCCGCATCCGAATGTCCTATGAGACTAAAGGATGAATCCCTAGGATACCATACCATAACCCTAAGTGAATTATGCCATGAAGATACTTAAAAATTCTCTTAACAACGTTTAAATGAGACTCTCTAGGAGAGGATTGGAACCTAGCACACATACATACACTAAACATGATATTTAGCCTAGAAGCAGTAAGATAAAGTAGAGATCCGATCATACCTCAATATCTCTTTACATCTACCGTCTTACCCGATTCATCTTTGTCTAGCTTGATGTTACCACTCATGGGGGTTTTGGCTACTTTGCAACCATCCATGCCAAACTTCTTGAGTATTTCCCTTGTATACTTGGCTTGGTTGATGAAGATCCCTTCTTTGATTTGCTTGATTTATAGACTGAGAAAGAACTTGAGCTCTCCCATCATGCTCATTTCAAATTCCCTAGTCATACACTTAGCAAAATCCTCATAAAGAGACTCATTAGTAACACAAAAAATGATATCATCAACATAGATTTGTACAATTATTGTATCATGCTTGTGCTTTTTAACAAATAGTGTGGTGTCCATCTTTCATTTTTCAAAATCTTTTTTCAAAAGAAATGAACTAAGCCTTTCATACCAAGCTCTTGGAGCTTGTTTTAAACCGTATAAGGCTTTGTTCAATTTAAAAACATGATTTGGAAAACAATGTGACTAAAAACTAGGAGGTTATTCAACATAAACTTCCTACTCAATAATTCCATTAAAAAATGTACTTTTAACATCCATTTGAAAAAACTTAAAATTCATATGGCTTGCAAAAGCTAAAATTATCCTAATGGCCTCTAATCTTGTAACGAGGGCAAAAGTCTCATCATAATCTATGCCTTCCTCTTGGTTGTATCCCTTAGCAACCAATCTAGCTTTATTCCTTGTGATAAGACCTTGCTCATTTAACTTGTTCCTAAACACCCATTTGCATCCTACAATGGAGTGTTCTTTAGGCTTAGGGATAAGTTCTCATACCTTATTTCTCTCAAATTGGTTGAGTTCCTCTTGCATAACAAACACCCAACTCTCATCATCAAGAGCCTTATCAATTGATTTTAGCTCAAGTTGAGAAACAAAGGTAAGATTATTATATAAAGGATGAAGTTGTGATCTAGTACTTGTACCCTTGGAGGTATCACTAATGATCAAGTCCTTGGAGAGATATTTGGAGAATCTCCAATCCTTGGGTAGATCTTGGCTTGGCTCATATCTTTGTTGATGTTGTGGCTCCTCATCTTCTTTTGGTGATTCACCTTCTTTCTTGCTTCTATCCTCTTTTCTTGTAGTGTCTTCCAATTCTAGCTTTTCAAAATCACCTGCAAGATCATCAATAAATACACCTTTCCCAAGGTCAAGTTTACTAGATTAATCAAAGACAACATTCATAGACTCTTCAACTACTATTGAATTATTGTTAAAGACTCTATAAGCCTTGCTAGAGGTGGAATAGCCTAAGAATATTCCTTCGTTGGTCTTAGAGTCAAATTTCCCAAGATTATCCTTGGTATTTAAAATATAACACTTCCATCCAAATACTCTTAGGTATGATATCTTGGGTTTTCTACCATTCCATAGATCATAAGAAGTTTTATTAAGAATGGGTCTTTTAAAAACTCTATTTGCAATATAACACAAACTATTAATGGTTTCGACCCAAAAGTAATTAGGTAAAGAATACTCATTGAGCATAGTCCTAGCCATTTCTATTGGTGTTCTATTTTTTCTCTCTATAACACCATTTTTTTGTGGTGTTCTAAGAGTTGAAAATTTATTAAAAACTCCATTCTCCAAATAATAAGTTTCAAAAGACTCATTTTGAAATTCCTTTCCATGGTCACTTCTAATAGAAGACATGAAGTAGCCTTTTTCATTTTGAACTCTTTTTGCAAAACTCTTAAAAGCATCAAAAGTATCATTCTTATGAGCTAGAAAGGATACCCAAGTAAACCTAGAGTAGTCATCAACTAGGACTAGTGCATAATGCTTTCCATCTAAGCTAACACTTACAATAGGTCCTATCAAGTCCATATGAACTAGTTTAAGAGGTCTAGAAGAACTTACAATATTTTTTGCTTTGTGGGAGGCTTGATGTTGCTTCCCCATTTGGCAAGAACCACATGTCTTGTCTTTAGTGAAATTTAACTTGGGAAGGCCTTCTACCAACTTTCCTTTAGATAGGCTTTGAAGAAGATCCATGCTTGCATGTCCAAGCCTTCTATGCCATAACCAAGCTTCATTGCTCAAAGACAAAAGACACTTAAAAGATTGGTTAGCTAAATTGTCTAAGTCAATTGAGTTGGTATTGCCTTTCCTTTCACCCTTGAAAATAACCTTATCATCCACTAAAGTGGTGACTTGGCATTCCTTAGGACCAAAGGTGACTTTATTACCTTTGTCACACAATTGACTTATACTTGACAAATTATGTTGTAAGCCACTAACTAATAAAACATTATCAATTAATGAATACCATTCTTACAAATGGTTACAATGCCAATTACCTTATCTTTGGCATTGTTACCAAATGTGGCATCTTCATCTTCTTTTTCCTTCAATGTTGTGAATAACTTTCTATTTCCAGTCATATGCTTGGAACATCCACTATCCACATGCCAATTGCTTGATTTGGTGGTTGCCATACTCCCCTACACAACAAAAGTGAGTCAAATTTTCTTAGGTACCCAAGCATACTTGGGTCCTAGGAGGTTAGGAGTTGAAGGGTCCTCTAATTTGAGGTGAGCCTTCCTAATAAAATAATGAATGTTAACATGCCTAAATTTCATGCAATAATGACATTGGAGTTTAGACTTGTGAGTCTTTCTCCTATGCATAAATTTAGTATGAGTATGAGGCCTTCCCATTCTTTGATTATGTAAGTGCATACATGTGCATGTGCATGTATGCATATGTAAGTGCATACATGTGCATTCATGTGCATACATGTACATGTAGGCATGGTTAGCTCTTTGAGTCTTAGCTCTTGAGCTTGGGAAAGCCTTTCCTTTGCTCTTAGGCTTAGGAGGTTTAGTGAGAGGAGCACTTCTCTTCCCAATTACCTCAACACTTAAGGTTTGAGGTTCTGATGATCTAACAAATGTTGTATGTGATGATGAAGAGGCTCTATTAAAGCCAATACCATGTATAATCAATGGTGGTCTTTGAGTCATAATCAATTTGTCCAAGGCTTCCTTTCCTTTGTGGAATTTAGAGATTAAGCTTCTAAGCTCAATGACTTCTGCTTTTAGAGAGTCATTCTCTTTTCTTAATGAAGCTAATGAAGAAGATGATATAGAAAGATTTTCCACAGATTTTTTGAGCTTATCATTTGATGCTCTCAATTTGCTTACAAGAACATTGAGGGATTTATAATCATCCTATAATTTTTGACATTTTTTCTTATAAGACTTCATTTGTGACTTATATTTGTCACATCTCATAGTAAGAGCCTCTAAAAGCTCTTCATCTATCTCATCAAAATCATCTAAATCTGAATGAGAATGGGAAGAAGTACTTACCTCATTTGGAGAATCTTCTTGTGCCATGAAACAAATGTTGGCAACTTCTCTTTTTTTCTTCATCTTCACTTGAGCTGTCATCCCAAGTGGCTGAAAAACTCTTCTTCTCCTCATTGTCCTATCTCTTATTCTTCTTTATTTTGGGACAATCGTATTTGATGTGGCCCTGCTTGCCACACTCATAGGAAATGACTTCATTAGATCTCTCTCTAGGATTAGGAGTTGTCTTCTTGAAGCTTCTTCTCTCTTTTCTTCTTCTAATAAGCTCCTTTGTCCTTTTTGAGAGCATTGTGAGCTCTTCTTCTTCTTTGTCACTTTTTTCATCACTAGAGGATGTTTCTACCTCCTTCTCCTTTGTTGAGGATTTAAGTGCTAGGGTTCTTTTTTTTTTTTTTTTTTGATTTTTCTCCTTGGCATCTTAGTTTCTTTTTTTGCTCATCTTTTTGTAAGGCCAACTCATGAGTTAAGAGTTTTCCTATCAACACATTTATAGGAACCTTCCCAATCTTCGAGTTGGACTATTGAATGTTGCACACTCTTGCACCAAACTTATCTAATGGAAGAGTTTTAAGGATTTTTGTGTTTACCTCATAGTTGGTGAGAGTCCTTCTGAATCTCTTTATGTTAGTGATGATGGATAGAAGTCTATTTGTCATTTTGGTGATGCTTTCATGGTCTTTCATCATGAAGAGCTCCTATTCTATCACGTACATCTCCAAACGACTTGATTTAACTAGTGTTGTGCCTTTATGATAGTTCTTAAGAGTCTTCCAAATGGCATATGTTGTTTGACAATGATGCACGCTTTCAATCTCTTCTCTAGAGAGAGAGCTTAGAAGAATGACCATTGCTCTCTTGTCTTTGCCATTTGACCTCCTGTGAGCTTCAACCCACTCTTCCCTTAGAATGAATTCTTTAATTCCATCCACTACTTTAGAGGGTGACTTCCATTCTTTGATAACTACATCCCAAAGGTCCACAACACCAAAGAGATGTTACACTAATAAGCTCATTAAATCTCCAAATCATGCTAGACAGATTCTGCATTAATTGTATGACAGGCGAGAGTCGCGGTTGCGAAATCCAAATTTCCATACGGGAGCAAAAAATTATAGCGAAAAACCCCATTTGCGTCTAACGACTAGTCCACGTGTCATCTCCCCATTTGTCCATCAGGAAAATATAGTTATTGCTTCTAACTGCCTATAAAAGTCGCAGTTGCGATTCTTCCTTGTGCAAGGCGCGACTGAGACGCGAATTCTTCTATTTGAAAGAGAGTTTTCATTTTCATGAATTACGGTCGCTACCTACAATGTTATTCTCGCAAATTTGTTCTCCAACGGATACCTGGGACACTTGGTATGCTATGATTGTGGACTTGGTTCCCTCTTTAATCACTTTGAAAGTCGCGATCACGATTGAGATGTGACACAGACTGTGAACATTTGTGACTTTGACACACCCATTTGTGGATGAGTCATGACAGGAAAGATGCCCGCAAATCTGTCTGGCCGAGTTTCACTCTATCTTTGAACTAAGTCACGACCATAAATTATAAACCACTGACCTCGAATTTGGATGAACTTTGCCTTCTTGAAGATTATGTACTCCATCCAACTTCCACTTGAAAAACTAACTTTGCCTTCTTGAAGATTATGAACTCCATCCAACTTTCACTTAAAAAACTAACTTAAATCTGTAAAACCACACTTAATTGAAACATTAGAATTGATCAATCTCTTTTGTCAATATCAAAAGACGTTCAAGACTTAGGATTAACCATCTTAGTCCAACATTACCCTTGAAATTAGGAAAAGCTCTTTTGAAGTTCCTCTTATATTCTTCTATTGATTAGCTCTTTGGTTATTCTTGAGAGCATTGCTAGCTCCTCTTCTTCCTTGTCACTTTCATCACTATCATTAGAAATAATCTTCACCTTTTTATATTTGCTTGAGGACTTGAGAGCCAAAGTATTCTTTTCCATTTTTTTTTTATTTTTATCCCCTTACCCTCTCATTTTTTTCATCTCCTCATTCTTCTTTAAGGCTAGCTCATGAGTAAGTAGCTTGCCAATGAGGACATCCGTTTGCACCTTTTCAATCTCTAAATTAGATTCTTGTATGCTACAAACTCTAGCACCAAACTTTTTAAGAGGAAAAGATTTGAGAATTTTAGTATTTACCTCATGATTTGTAAGGATTCTTTCAAATTTCTTCATATTTGTGATAATGAAGAGGAGTCTATTTGTCATGTCAGTGATGCTTATCATTTTCCTTCATCATGAAGAGCTCCCACTCAATCACATACATCTCCAATCTACTTGACTTCATAAGTGTGGTGCCCTCATGGTAGTTTTTCAGTGCCTTCTATATCCCATGGGTAGTTAGGAAATGTTGAACACTACCAATCTCCTTTTTTGATAAAAAGCTAAGGAGAATGACCATTGCCTTCTTGTTCTAGCCATTGGACTTCTTATAACTTCCACCCATTCTTCCCTTAGAATTAGCTCTTCACTTTTATCTACCACTTTGGTTGGAGGCTTCCATTCCTTCACATAATGTCCCATAAATCCACCACATCACTATCTAAATAAATCTCCATTTTATACTTCCAATCAGTATAGTTAGATCCATCAAAGTAAGGTTTGAGGTGAGTGTGGATTCCTTCTTATGCCATGATCTTTTCTCACTCAATTAAGGTTTTATTTGAAACTTGGCTTTGATACTAATTGTTAGCCCTTGTACACTAAGAAGGAAGGTTGAATTGGTGGCTAATTTAAAATTTTAGAGGCAAGGTTAAAGATTTGGGTTTTAGAAAAAGTAAAAGAACAATAGAATACAGAAGGATTTATAATGGTTCGAGTATTAACCAACCTTACATCTGCTCCCTAATTATTCCAATTGGGTGTTTCACTAATATCAAATGGTGTTTTGCAAGCTTATGCCATACTTTTACAATTTGTGTTTAACAAATGCTTACACACAACCTCAATAGTGTTTCTCGAGGCTAACATAAAAACCTAACAAGAGTTTTACAATCAAAGGCTAACTCTTAAACCTAAACCCAAAGGTGTTTAATGCTTACACTAAACAACAACAACTTAATCACAAGAAATTGAATGCTCAAGAGTTAAAAAAATGAAATGCTGGAGTTTTTGCTACAATAAATGTTATTCTCTTACATTTATGTCCATTTGATAAAGTATTTATAGGTTACTCCCACCAAAGAGACGTTAGAGATAAAAATATCCCAAATCTCCAAAGTAAGTTAGACAAATCTACATTTAATGCTAATCAAGAGATTATTGTGGTCACTACAATATTATCACAGTCGCTAATTGCTTTTCGCACTCAAATTTACCTAATTACGATCGAGATCTTTAATTGTGTCTAATGGATAGTACATATGGCAACATGGGATTGGATCTTCATCAAACTATTCATTAGAACTTTATTTTGTGCTTCAATAATCTTAATCATGATCATGAGGTAGCGATCATTATCTTAATAATGTTGGCTATCCGCCTGTTACAGCTAGCCATGATTGGTTCTATGAGTATTTGAGTTCTTGAGTTAAGCTTATCAAAATTGCTATGACATGGTTGTAGTCGCGACATTCGAACTTGTTATAGTCCTGTGATATGTGGTATGTGCTAAATGTAGCTTTGAAATATTTTCAAACTCAACTGAGGATCGTAACCACTATTAAGGATGCGAAGCTCACCATACTTGCTTTTATTAAATTTCTGTCCAAGGATCCATATGGTAGTAGTAGCTATTGTAGTCGTAGCGATCGTGATTTATAGGCATTTCTTGATTTTGTGGTCCATTCAACTTCCAATGATACTCTAACTTGATTTTTGCAATTACTATACTTGGACAAAGCATTAGTACTATTCAATTAGGTGTTGTCAAGATAAAAAGAGAGTTTGACCTATGTTTGACCACCTAGTCCAATGCAAGGCTGAATATTAAATATAACACAAAGGATACCAAATATTAAATGTTAAAAAAATATTGAGGATGCAAAATGTTATGCTATCAAGTGAGTTCAAACAAGATTATCGAAATCCAAACAAATAAGTGATACCAATGTTTTGGGGTCATATGTTCTCCAATCATTCTCTCTATTGACACAACATTCTCCTTTTATTTGGAATGATGACAAAACCAGGATGCTTTGATATCAAATATTCAAAACTTAAAACACAGAGGATACCAAATGTTACAACACAAACATACAAATATTGCTTGCAAGGTTAGATATCAAATATACCAAAAAGGATACCAAATGTTGAATGTTAAAAAAATATAGAGGATACTAACTGTTATGCTATCAACTGAGTTCAAACAAGAGTGTACAAATTCAAACAAATAAGTGATACCAATCAAAACACCAAAACATCCAAAAAATTCTCCCTTTTTTGTCATCATGACAAAAAGAGATACCAAAATATTTGATGCCAAAAAAAATTAGACAATGCAAATAAAATTTTCCCTTTTAATATTTAGACCAAATTTCTCAAAATCAAAGCAAATGGATGGTAAAAAAAAAAATGCATTCTTAAGATATCACATGTGATGTTTTCTAAATTACAAAACACTTAGAGAAGGAAAACTACTCTTATCTATATGCTTCTGTCTAATAAATCTTTCAAGATATCCAAATAATAATTTAGTTAATATATTTGAGGTCACATGTTCTATATATATATTGAGGATAGTAAGAAAGAAAGGATAATTACTAGAGATTCATAATTCAAACTCTCACTAAGCAAAAGCATGGTAAACAATAAGGTGGGTAGACATACATTACAGTTTATGATTTCCAAAATACAATAGCCTCTTCAAAATCTATAGCTTCAATCACCATTTGAATTTTCATTTTGAGCAAAGGGTATGGAGCCTCTAATCTTGCAAAATTAAACTTTCTTTGGTACCCATTTTCGATTGGGTCCACATGGGTTAGTAGCATAAACATGTTTATCTCTCAATCTAGCATAACAAAAGTATGCTTTTATAGTCATATTTTCCATAATAAAAACATTGCCAAATGAATGCTTTCTTAAGCTTATTTATGGGGCAAGTGTGAGGTGACATCCTAAAGGATTGATGCCTAAATGTCAAGGAACTTTTGCATTCTTGATATATTTGGTTCCATAAATAAAGACATGACTTTCTTCAGCCTATAAGAGTGTGAATGTGAGTAGTTAGTGTTGTGCTCATGTGATTTTGATGGGTGTTCCAACTTTGGAAGAAGCTTTCATAAACTTTGGCTTTAATGTGAAAGGTTTATAATGATAAAAGCCTAAGCCATGTATATTTTTTAAAGTCTTTTAAAAACCCAAAATAAGATCAAGTTTTTCTTTTACTTTTATAAAAGAGGCAAGTAAGGCCTTCAAATTTGAGATCTCTTTCTTGAGACTCTCATTTTAAGCAGACATAATTTCATAAAACTTATTTTTTTATACAAAGCCTCATTTTCCTTATGTAATATATCAAAACTTTTATTAAGTTCCACTAATTTAGTTTTCAAAATTTTATTTCTTTCAAAACTTTTATTAAGATCATTATTTACAGATTTTAGGGTCTCAATAAGATTTTTAACAGCAAACATGTCTACCAACTCTTGATCATCCTCATATATATCACTATTAAAAGAGCTATAACATACTTATTTTGAAGAGTTTTTCTCTAAGGCTATAAGACAAAGATTGGTTCTTTATCTTCTTCCCATCTTTGGTCTTTCTTCATCCTCACTTGGTTCTGATGCACTATAATAATCCTAAGTGGCTTTATAGGCTTTCTTCTTCTTATTATCCTTCTTCTCAACTTTGGCTTTTCGACAGTCTACTTTCATGTGACCAAGCCTTCCATATCCATAGCATTCCATTTGCTCAAGCTTGCCTTTGCCCTTCTTTTTTAGCATCCTTCTGAATTTATTTGTTAGGAGGGCTAACTACTCTTCTTCTAACTTTTCATCATCTGAGCTAAGGCATTTGGAGGAAGCTTTTAGTACTATACCAATCTTCTTCTTATTTGTATCATCATATGTGGATGAAGCTTCTTTGTTCAGGTTCATCTCATACTTAATGAGATTGCCTAGTAGCTCATCAAGTGGCATGGTTTTCAAGTCCGTTGTGTCCTTGAGAAAGGTGACCTTATCAAGCCACTCCCCAGGTAAACACCTCAGAACTTTCTTCACAAGTTCCTAATTGGTAAATTTTTTCCCAAGAGCCTTTATTTCTCCAACAATCTCAATGAATATATCATATATTCTTGAGATCATTTCATTAGGCTTCATTAGGATGGTTTCATACTGGAAAAATGAGGGTCTCCATATTATTTTCTTTGAATTGATTTGTTCCCTCATGTGTGATCTCCAAGGCCTTCCCAATTTCCTCAACAGCTGACTTCATACTCACTTTGTTGTACTCATTTCTGCTTAAAGCACAAAAAAACATGTGGATGGCCTTATCATTATTAGCAACTTGCCTTTTTTTCTTTATCAGACATTTTATCTATATCCTTCTCTATTTGAATGCCATTAGTAAGTGTCTACATTAGAGTGTATTGACCTTTCTTTACAATTCTATATAATTCATTAGTCATTTCTATTCTTTTTGCAGGCTAAAGAAGAACCTTTCCCTTTTCTAGGCTCAAAGACAACTTTCCCTTTTGAGGCTCAGGGATAACCTTTACAACTACTATCTTTCAACAAGGAACAATAGAGTCAACCCAACCCTCGATATTTTTCTAAGGTACAGTACCAACCTTTTAATTACCAGTAAGGGTAGATCTAAGAAGTGTTAATGTCTCTTAATAAGGCAGCAAATATATTTTTAGTGCTCATGAAAACTACTCTTAAAGAGTTACAAAGTAATCCTCACACTACCCAAATCAAAGCAATACCAAAAGGTTTGCACAAAGAACTTGCTTGATGTTTTCAAGTTGTTTGCAATTATTCTCCAAAGTTTTCTAACCTTTCTTAGTTCTTTATAAATGTTCCTTATATAGCTGAATGACAAACTAGTCATTGGAATAGTTGATGTTCAATCTAATAACTTTTCTACAGAACTAGCCATTAGAAGTGGCAATACCCATTGATTTTGAGTGTCGCTTATTGATCTTGTGGCAAATAGTTCTAATGCCTGTTGTTCATCCTTCCACAGTTGTTGTGGGTTAGATCATCTGATCCACTCGATTTTTTTTATTAAACCTATTAGAATTGTTGTTCAACGTCCATTATGTTTTTGCCATGATTGTTTAATGGTCCAGAACACTTTTGATATCTATAGCACTTGTTCAACGCCCGTTGTAAATGTCTCAATACCCGTTAGAAATTGTTCAATGCTTGTTGCAAATTTCTCAATGCCTATTGGATAGTCTAAAACACTTAGGGCATCTATAGCACTTAATCAATACCTAATGGGAATTATTCAATGCCCGTTGAATGATACATAATGTTTTGGACATTTGTGATACATATTCAATATTTATTGTGAACTATTCAATGCCCATTGCATTTATTTTCCCCTTTTACCATTCATTGGGTCTATTCATAGGATATAAAAACACTAAAGTACAAACATTATAACTTCTCAAGGTTTTGTTATTGTTTTATTATCATTCAAAACACATTATTCAAAATAGAGGAGTGAGACCAGTGCCTTGGGGTCACATGTTCTCCAAACATTCTCCTTATTCACACAACACAATGATAGTTTTTTATATGTTGGCTACTTAGATACATGAAGAAGAAGTGCTTAGGGCAATTTTTGGTGGGAATATAACCTATTCAATTTGGAAATCACTCTAAGAGTAGTTGTTACCCAATATAAAAAAGAATGAAGCTCAGTCGAAGAATGGCTTATATTCCTTATCCAAACGGACACTATCACTTGATGGACATACTAAAAAATTCAAGGAAATATATGATAAACTTACAGCTATTGGAAACCCGTCAGTGATGTTCATAGAGTCTTTTAATTTTCACAAGGTCTTGAAGTCAAATACAAATAATTTCTTATTGTAGTTTTGTTAAAGCCACCATAGCATTTAACCAATTTATTATGTTTGTTTAGAATTTTGAGTAGATCTATCTTAGAGATGAAAAGCAGCAACTTAATCATAATCTAGCATTCTTCAAATAGAAAGAAGAGGAATAGGTCACCATAGAGGAAATGGAAACTTCAATGAAAGAGATTATAATTCCTTCACTACAAACCACATAACAATAGACCTCCACTTTCCAAAATTAACCAAATTTTAATAATAATAATTAGAAAGGGCAACCCAACAAGCAAAATACACATAAAGTAGCCTATCAGATTTATGGACAAACCAATCATACTACAACTAAATGCCATAATAGGTATAACTATGAAATGGAAGGTCAAAATGTTCAAGAAGTCATTGCAATCATGAATCTAAATCATGACAATGACCTAAATCTTTACATTGACTCTGCTGCTATAGCTCATGTGACAAGTCAATGAGGCAACCTAAAATCTTTAAAACCTTATTTTGGTGACAACTCTATTTTTGTTGGTAATGGACAATCTTTACTTATTACACACACAAAAAAAGCTTTGGTCAGCACTTCACATGGCAGACTTTTATTAAATAGCATTTTAATAGTGCTAAAATTTTAAAAGAATTTGATATATGTCAGTAAACTTGTTGATGGTAATTTTTGCACTATTGCCTTTGATTCTAATGAGTTTGTTATTAACGATCAAAAGAATCAAATCCTAGCTAACGAACATATATAAAGAGATTTATATGGACTTGAGGAAGGAAAAATTATCTTTTTTTGTAGTCAACTCCTTAGGAGTCGCTTTAGAAATATGGCATGCTTACTCAGGAAATCCCAATTTAAAGTTTTTGTAAACTTTAAAGAATAAAAACGTTATTAATGTTTCACAATGGCTGAGAAAAAACACAATTTGTAATAGTTGCCAACTTGGGAAACATTGTAAACTCTCATTCAATAAATCAATTTTTGCTTTAAATTTTCCTTCATAAAAAATTCATAATGATTTATAGGGGCTTGTACCAGTACTTTATTCTCAAAAATTTTAATATTAGTGATTTTTATTGATGATTTTATTCATTATACTTGTTTATATTTAAAAATAAATCTGACTTTTTTCAATGCCTTCTTAAGTTTCAAGCTCTTGTGGAGAATTTTTTTTTTTGACAGGAAAATAAAAATCTTTCAAAGTGATGATGATGGAGAATTCTTTTATTATTAATTCATAACTCACTTGACTTTATGTGGAATCACATATCAGATATCTTAGGCATATATGCTAGAGCAAAATGGACCTCCTAAACATTAAATGGGAATTATCGAAACAAGATTAACTATGCTATTTCATGTAAATGTTCCTCTAGAATTCCAGAAAAATGCATTCTTAATAGTAATATGTTTAATTAATAGATTGCCTCTTTCTTCCACTAGTGAGGAGACTTCTTATCCCAAATTTTTTTGCAAGAATCCTAATTATTCTACTTTATATATCATTTAAAATCTCTAGGAATGCATAAATTCTCTAAGAAAATAGTTCCTTGCATATTTATAGAATATAGTCCATTGCATAAAGGCTACTGATGCCTAGATAAAACACAAATCATGTTTATATTTCACAACATGTTTTCTTTAATGAGGACCACTTTTCTTATTTATCTAACGATACTTCTTCTCTTATGTCTAATAATTTATCTCTCATTACTTTTCCTAATTTTGATGAATGGTTTTCAAGAACCTTGCCCAATCCCTCAAATGAAGATTCATCTAATCAATTTGACTCCCATCATATCTTACCATCATATTTGGAAATTCCACTTAATGAAAATTATGCATTAGCACAAAATCAAGAAAACATCAGTTCATTACATAATCAAGTTTCGTATGCTCTTGAATTTGAGAGTGATAATCTCACTTTATTATAAAATCCTATTCCTTTTACTCTTGAATTTGAGAATGATAATACTTCTTATTCCCTATTTTCCTATAATAACACACCTATTTCTACTCGGATATCTATTAATCTACTACTTCTCACCAAACCACCACAACATCTTTATCTTATAAACCTATTAGAGAAAAGCATCCACTTGCTTATCTTAAAGATTATTTGTGTCCCTCTATCGCTTTATGTGCTAATATTGCCCTTCTCACTTCCATTGATGAACCAAAGAAACTTTAAAAACAACCTTTAAATTTGCAAATTAGAGAGTTACCATGAAAGAAGAAATACATGCACTCTACTATAATAAGACTTAGTATCTTATTTCTCATCTATACAATGATAATATTATTGGTTCTAAGTGGGCTTATACCACCAAATATAAAGAGGATGCCAACTTAGATAGGTTCAAACACTTAGTAGCCAAAGGATACATACAAGTTCCTAGGCTTCATTTTGGAGAGACATTTAGTCCTATTGTCAAGGCAACAACAATTTGTATCATACTTGCTCTCTCAACTTACTTTAAGTTGCCACTCAAGCAAATAGATGTAGAAAATGCATTCTTACATAGCATGTTCAATGAGCAAGTCTACATGGGGCAATCCATTGATTTTGTGCATTCCAAACACCCTAATCATGTTTTCCTTGTACATAAATATCTTTATGTTCTTAAACAAACACCTCGTGCTTGGTTCACTAAATTATCTCACTATCTTTTTACTATTGGTTTTAGATGTACTAAAGTTGATTCCTCTTTATTTATTTACAATCATGGCGTTAACCTTATTCTTTTACTTATTTATGCAAATGATGTGACTATTATTGAAAATACCTTTTACTCATATATCAACTTATTTCTTACCTCAATAAGGAGTTTGCACTCAAAGATTTAGGCCAACTCACTTATTTTCTTGATTTTGTAGTCAAATATTTTCTTGGTGGTCTCACACTCTCTTAAACCAAATATGCTCATGACCACCTCACAAAAGGCTAAGATGCTTGAAACATCTAAAATAAGCACCCTCCCTAATAGCAATACGACTAAATCCTCTTCACAATGAGAAGGAGCCCATAAATCTTGCTATTCATCACCAATAATGTGGTTCTCTTCAATTCCTTACTTTTATTAGACTTGATATTACACATGTTGTAAATCTAGTATGCCAACATTTCCAATCTCCTATAATGAGGATTTTTGAATTGTCAAATGCATTTTGTGTTACATTAAAGGGATATTAACTTATGGTATTAGTTACTTATCTCAAAGTTCTTTCACCTTAATGCCTTTTGTGATGTAGATTGTGCAGGATGTCCAATGACAAAGAGGTGCACCACTAGTAATTGGGATAAAAAAAAGCAACCCACAATTTATCGTTCTATTATTAAGGTCAAATATTATGTCTTAGCAACCACGACTGCTGCTAAGATCACATGGCTACAATATGTTTTTCATGACCTTGGAATAACTCTTTAGAAAAGGCTTATTCTGTGATAACAAAGGTGCCATTCACATGTCTCGCAATCTTATCTTCCATGCTCACACAAAGCATATCAAAATTTTTACCATTTCATTTATGAAAAGGTTACTACTAGAGATATACATCTCCATTATTTATCAACTAAATAACAAATCGTTGATGCTTTTACAAAGGCATTATTGAAGGATTTATTGAAACTTTTCATCACAAGCTTGGTGTTCATTATCTCTTATTGCCAATCTTAAAGAGAGGTGATAAGTTTTCTATTATTTTTATCCCTATTCAAGGAAATCAAGGCAAGAAATATGAAGAAAATAAAGGATCAAAACTATCAAGATATGGAATTTTTTTTTTTCTAATTCTTAAAGAATGAAGGGGCAAAAAATATGTATAAATATAAATTAGTAGTTGATCTTTTATAAATTCAATAACACTATAAGTATTCTATTTTAATAATTCCATATTTTTATGATATAAAACTTTATTTTTTTTTATAAGAAATATCATTTGATGGAATTTGACCACCATTTTAAAATAAAGCTTAATCATTAACTAGTAAATCTTGAAAAGACTAGTCTAAAATTCCACATTAAGAGCTCTCACTTTAATATGAGCTTATCAAATTTTGTTGCTATTTGTACTCAATCTATTATAAGAGAGTAAAGAACTATAATCCTTATGTGCTTGAGTTCTACATCTTAACTAATTGTAACTATTTATTATGATAAAAAAATTTACTATAATGGAGATTGCAAATATAATAGATCATTCTTAATTAGTATCTCATTCTAAAAGAGAGTATATATATTAAGATTCCTATTATTCCTGTACTTATTTTAGGAGAAAATAAAGGAAAAAAATATGAAGAAAATCAAGGATCACAACTATCAAAACTTTCCTAGATAATTGCAGTATAGTTATAGGAATAATATCTCATCATGGTTTACTTCCCTTCTTGTTTTTATTATTATTGGAAATATGGTTTATAAAACTTCGTGTATATTTTACAATAACCAAGAACAAAGGTTCACATTATATATATATATAAACACTAAAAAGGCGAACATTTCCATTGAGTGAGCGTAACTGCTATGGTTTACAGTCAATAATTTTATTGGCTTTCTAAAGGCTTTGCTTACAGCTTCCTAGAAAGAATTTCCTATCTTCGGATAGCTTCCAGCTTTTCTACTATACAAATTGATCCCAATCGAGGCATTGTATCTGAAGCAATGCACTTTATCATTACAACAGGTTTATGGAAACATCCAAAGCAATCCAACTTGTATTTGGGTCTACACCAGCGATTCCTAGTGACATTCTTGTTAAGGCATTCTAGTTGGACAAGAATGTGGTGGATTACCTGTATTCCAGTAAAAATGCACTGTTCGTTTCCAATTTTATGATTTTTTCTAGATAATTCTTTTTGTGGTTGTGT
Organism: Omphalea diandra; assembly: GCA_949677035.1. Lineage (NCBI taxonomy): Eukaryota > Viridiplantae > Streptophyta > Magnoliopsida > Malpighiales > Euphorbiaceae > Omphalea > Omphalea diandra. The sequence goes on along the minus strand of CATIWR010311527.1, from coordinate 12,562 downwards.
TTATGGTATAATTGTTACTCTACTTCTTTTTCTCAGTTTAATGTGTAATAACCCATTCCTTTGTTATTAGCAATTATTGTTTCTTCTTGGAAAACCCCAATTTTTGCCCTATGCACTTTGAGCATTTTTGTTTACTTTGATCTCCTTTATATTTATTTGTCAACATTAAACCCGTATATTTTATTTTAATTTTTATAAGGTTCCCTCTTATTTGATGGTGTGTGTAAACGATAAATATTGTCATTAAATGGTATTTCACGTGGCAAAAGAGAATTCAACAAATCTCTTGTTTTTATCTTTTTTATTTTTGTGAAATAACAAAAATTAATGAATTTTTACCATAAAATAAATACACCCTTCCTTTTTTAAGTTTAAGTTTTTGTTATTAAGTTTAAGATTAATACAATTTTTTATTGATTAGTAATAATAAAAAAGTTATGAATAAATAATAATGTCAATTGATTTAAATTTGATATATACAAAAATCTTTACTTTGTTAATAATTCCAAATTTTGTCAAATAAAATTTATTATTAATTAATTCAGCTTTTTCAATTTTTGTTATTTAGTTGGTTATAGATTAAAAAAAAAGGATAGTATATTTCTCCGTTTACAAAAAACAATTCTACTTAAAATTCAGAATTAAATGCAAAAAAATTAAGTGAAATTACATAAATCAGGAACTTTACTTTAAACTATTTCTTAATGTGTATATAATCTTTTAATAACTCCATTTAAGCATTTAATTGCATGTTGGCCGGTTTAGGGTGATTAATAAATTAATATTGCCATTTGAGAAACACTGCAAAGTACTTAGAAATGATAATGGCAATGGATGGAAAATTCTCCCTAAGAGTTGGAACTTGCTCCGATTTGGATGTAGAGTTATGGGCAATTAATAAGATTTTGGGAGTTGGTCTTCCTGGGCCTGGGTTCAACTATAAGTTGATGTTGAGGCTATCATGGATTTAATCTCACATAACATATCTGAGACTCATTTTTAGGTAATTGTGAATATTATACAATGTTGGACTAGGTTGATCAAATCTAAGTAAATACTTTTTTATTTTTATCTTGACAATGTAGATTGATATGTCTTAACATCAATTTCAAGTGTTGATATTACAATTATTTAGATGGGTTTGCATTAGAAGTTGAATAAAAGTTTAAGTCTCAAAGATTGCAAGTGGCATTCTAATTCACCATCACAAATTAGGATATCACAGCCGCTATCTTGCAAAAGGTTGAACCAAGTAGAAACAGAGAGATTCACAATGTATGTCATGTTCACCATCACAACCCCAAATTTTGTATTTTCTTGGAGGGAATCAAGTCCTAAACTAGAGTATGCCAAGTGTTCTAAAAAATGGTTGGAAGACTAAAATTTGTGAGCATGAAATGTTGGTCAATACAACGAATTGTTGAAGCAACATTTTTCATGACAAATAGAAGAACTTGCAGTGACAGTCGCGTTTAATGGAAGTAAAGTTATGATTGTAAATTTTAGTTTGGCTTGAGGGACATAGCGATTATTTTTTTGGGAGAACCCATGAATGTGTGTCACGTGGACTAGCATTAAATACAAATGGGATTATCTATCGCAAATTTAGTACAATATAAGAAACCACGATCGCGAATGGTTAGTCACGACCATGAACATTGCCTAATAAGCATTTAATGTTAGATCTACTTAACATACGTTAGATATTTAGACATAGTTTTGTATGTAACATCTATTTAGTGGTTATTGCCTATAAATACACCACCAAATGAACTTGAATGCAAGAGGACAACTTTAGATTGCGACAAAACTCTTGCAAAGTAAATTCTCATAACTTTATTTCGTTATACATAGTTTGGTGTGAGCTATAAACACCTTTGGTTAGGGTTTAAAAGTGAGCCTTAGAAAACTCTTATTTAGGTTTGAGTGTGAACCAGAAAAACACTTGTAAAGGTTAAGTGTGGGCTTGTAAAACATTAGTAATTTAGTGAAACACTCAACTGGTAAATTGGGGAGTGGATATAGGGTTGGTTAGTACCCAAACCACTATAAAACTATTATGTTCATTCTTCTCCTACCCTTTCTTTAATCCTTCATTTATGTGAGCTTCCTCTAAAATCAAAAGTTTATATTTGCCACCAATTCAACCCCCCTTTCTTGGAGCACTGAGGCCAACAATTGGTATCAGAGCTAAGACTCAATTCAAGCCTTAATTATATGAGAAAAGATTAATGACACAAGAAGGAATCCAATCTCACCTTAATCCCCACATTAATGGCAATAATTATGCTCTTTGGAAGCATAAAATAGAGATATATCTTGATAGTGATCTCATCAATTTATGGGATTATATACTTGAAGAGTGAAAGCCTTCAACCAAGATGGTTGAAGGAGTAAAGGTGGGAATTGCAAGAGAAGAATGGAGTGAAACACATAGGAAGGCCAATGAGAAGAACAAGAGGGCAATGACTATTCTCTGATGCTCCATGTTAAGAGAAGGAATTGAGAGAGTCCAACATTGCCAAACTGCATATGCTATATGAAAAGCACTAAAAAACTATCATGAGGGCACAACTCTTATGAAATCAAGCAGGCTATAAATATATATGATGAAGTGGGAGCTTTTCATACCAATTATGAGGTAAACACTAAAATCCTTAAATCTCTTTCATTGGATAAATTTGGTAAATCTCTTTCAATGAATAAATTTGGTGCAAGAGTTTGTAGCATTCAAGAGTCCAATCCAGAGATTGGAAAGGTGCCAACTGATGTTTTGATTGGCTCATGAGATGGCTTTCAAGAAAGATGAAGAGATGTAAAAGTTAAGAGGATAATAAGATAAAGAGGAAAAGAAAGTACTCGCTTCAAAGCTCAAAAAAATGATTCAAACTCAAGTGACTTAAATACAAGTGATAAAGAAGAAGAAGAGCTTGCTAAGATATCAAAAAGGACTAAGGAGTTTATGAAAAGGAGAAAAGAAAGAAGAATCCAAAGAAAGACATCTTCCCATTATCACAAGGAAAAGAAGATTAGCCTTAAAGCCACATGGGATGATAGCTCTAGTGAGGAAGATAAAGATGAAGAAGTGGCCAACCTATGCTTCATGGCTTAAGAGGACTCCTCAAATGAGGTAAGTACTTCTCTACATTCTTGTGATGATTATGATGCATTTGATGATATAGATGATGAGCTTCTTGAAGCTCTTACTTTGAGATGTGATAAATATAAATCACAAATGAAAATGTACAAGAAAAAATGTTCTAAACTAAAGGATGAATTTAAATCCTTAAATGATCTTGTAAGTGAGTTGAGGACTTCTAAAGAAGAACTCAAAAAATCTTTAGAGAATCTTTTTAAGTCTTCATCCATTCTTAACTCCTTGCAAAAGGAAAATGATTCTTTAAAGGATGAAGTTATTAAACTTAAAAACTCTATCTCTAAATCTCACAAGGGGAAGAAAGCTTTGGATACACTTATTGTATCTCAAAGATCTCTTTTAGTTAGATAGGGTCTAGGCTTCAATAGAGCCTCTTCATCTATTTCTTTTCTCGCTATATTCATTAGAGTATCAACACCTCAAACTTCATGTATTGAGGTCATTGGGAAGAAAGGTGCTCCAAGCACTAAGCCACCTATGCTTAAAGGCAAAGGAAAGGGCCCCTAATGCTCAAAGAGCAAATTATGCTTACATTTATAACAAAAAGCAAGCTCAACCACATATACATAGAAAATTCTCTTTTACTTCTCATTACTCATGCACTTGCATACACTCTCACTACCAAAGTATGTGAAGGCCTCCTACCATACCAAAGTTATGCAAAGGAGAAATACTCAAAGTCTAAACTTCAATATCATTATTGCATGAAATATGGTCACATAAACATATTCTTCTACATTAGGAAGGCACACCTCAGATTTGAGGACTCTTCTAAGACTAACCCATAAGGACCCAAGTATGCTTGGATACCAAAGTAAAGTGTTTGATATTGTAGGATGGGGACTCCTTCACCAAATTTTCATAATGAAAAATCTAAAGTTGAATGGAGATTGTTAATGAAAAAAGGGGATAAAGTTTTAAATGGCTATTTAGTATCAAGCCATTGATACTAAACTTGTAATGTATCCCTTATCCCTTATGTTTTTAACTTGGTATATTTATGCATATGTTTAAGGGGAGTTTTATGCATTTTATTACTTAATAAATCTATGTGTTGACATTTGTGATTTGATAGATTGTGTGATGAGATGGATCAATTCATTTTAGTATTTAAGGTTTTCAAAATGTCAAATGTATGAATTAATCATCTCAATTTTAATTTGATCACATCTAGTATGGGTCAATTCTTATTTCTTATTGATTTTCAAAATGTCTTGTAATTCATGATCGGTAGTTTCCATTTGTAGTCACTATTTATAGGTACACCTCAAATTCTTTCACTTTTGTTAATTCGTTATCACGATTTTAGATCGCCACCATAAAATTTTTGAAATTTTAAATTTTATTATGGTTAAATTCACTGATTTTTAAGGAAATTTTATCTGTTACTCAAAGATTTCATAATTAACAATCATAATAAGGCAGTAGCAACAATAAATTTAGGTAACCGTTAGGCATTGACTGATTTCATAATAATACGGTACCCACTCCTTATTTAATGTATTTGTCACCATTTTCCTACCATTTTTACTTTTTTTTTTTTTGCCTATTTAAGCCATCTTCACACTCCTTTATTCCATTTTTCACATTCTTTTCATCTATCAAAAACACTCTTCTCAATCTCTTTCAACTTATCCCAAATTCATCTTTTATAGCACCTAAAAAGCTAACTAGAGTAGAAAAGGGTAAGGTAATTGCCCAACCTCAAAGCTCTCCTCCCCTTCATCTAATGAAAGGGATCACCAAAGACGAAAATGGGAGATACAAAGCTAACGCTAGTAAAATCATCATCCTAATAAGATTCCACTTACCTCTCTCTTTAAGTCTCTTAGCATTAAGGAAGAGATTCATGCTTTTCTTTCTAACCTTGACTAGAACAAGTTCATATTCAGAGACGAACCAGGATATGAAGAAGTCATCCAAGAGTTTATGTGCATGGTAACTCTAAGTTGAAGGGTCAAATCAAAGGTAGGCACATATAGGATGGTTTTTAGGGCTTTTAGGGATACTTATTTCATTACTTGTACTAAAGTCTCTTCTCTTTTTAACCATCAAATTAGAGATAATGTTTTATTCATTACCTTTGTATTTTACATCATTTACTCAAAATTTTGTCTGAAATCTCTATCGAGATCCTAAAAACCTCTCTAGCTAAATATATCAAAAACCTTACAAATTAATTTCTTCATAAAATCATCACATTTTCCATCAATGCTAGGGAAGATGGAAATGAGAAAGTATCATAAAAGGATCTAACATTTCTTTTTTGCCTCATAAAAAATGAACTAATCCAAATAGGGAGATGTCTTATAGATTAATTGATCCACATGAGTATGAAACTATAAAGCCAATTTCTCTTCCCTTCTCATATCACAGTTACAAGTTTGTAGGAGCTTCGAATGAGGAAAATGAAAAATTGGTCACTAAGAAATATCTTCTCTTCTAAAACTTCATTAACTTGCCCTACTTGATCAATTACAAGGCCTTCCATCTTGACGCATATGTGTACACCTTAGGATCTATTGGAGTTAAGAAGTAAGAAACTACTCTCGCTTGTAAGAGGAAATAGCTAGTGATTGAGAAAGTTACCAAGGAATCCCTTTCATATCTTAAGCCCAAGGATAAGACTAAATCAAAACATCCTTCCATCTCTCTTTCTTTCATTAACAAAAAACTAGATAAGGTGATAAGGATGCTCAAGAGAAGATTTCTTCTTATCTCTTACCTTTGTAGTAATTTAAGGAATTTGAAGATACTCAAGAGGAAGAAGAAGATCAAGAAGAGGAAGGAGATGAGGCACAAGGAGGAGAAGATTAAGAAATTGGAGATAATGATGACAATGATGCCATGTCTCCTACTTTTCAATTTTTATACTTAGCCTTGTAATCCTTTTCTATTTCTATTATTTTCTTCTTCTTTTTTTTTTTTGTGTTTGGCCATAATATGTGATCAAACATTTCCATTTGACTTATATTCTTTATTTTGTTTAATATAATCTATGTTTGAAGTTTGTTCCATGTATTGCTGCTCAATGCTATTTGTGTTTGCATAATTATACTTATCCCTATAATTGCAATTGTCCTCTCTTTTTTATCTTGATAAATGAGGAGAGTGAACTTGCATGTTGTTAATTAAGGACGATTATGGATTGAGAGGGAGCATTTTAAGTGTTTAATTGCATTTCAACAAGTTTAAACTATTAAACATTGTTAACCATCTCAACTTCACATTTTTGCATTCTTTATCCCTTGTAAAATCAATCTAAGTTATCAAAATAAAAAAAAGGGAGATTGTTGGACTAGGTTGGTCAAACCTAAGTAAATACTCTATTTTGATCTTAACAATGTAGATTGCTATGTTATAACATCAATTTCAAGTGTTGATTTTGCATATTTTAGATAGCTTTAATTGAAAGTTGAATGAAAGTCTAAGTCTCAAAGATTACAAGTAGCATCCTAATTTGCTATCATGAATTAGGATATCATAACTGATATCTTGCTAAAGGTTGAACCAAGTTGAAATAGACAGATTCATGGTGTATGTGATTTTCCATTTTGAGCAGAAGGTGAGGCGCCTCCAATCCTACAAAATTAAACTTTCATTAGTACCCATTTTCTTTTGGGTCCATATGGGCTACCAGCATAAACATGTTCATCTCTCAATCTAGCATAACAAAGGTATGCTTTATGGCTATATTTTCCTTAATAAAAGCATTGCCAAATGAATGCTATCCTAAGCTTATTTGTGGAGCAAGTGTGAGGTGGCTTCCTTAGGATTGATGCCTAAAATATGAAGGAACTTATGCACTTTTGATATACTTGGTTTCGTAAATAAGGCATGATTTACCTTTAGCTTATGAGAGTGTGAATATGAGCAGTTAGTCTTGTGCTCATGTGATTTTGATGAAGGTAAAGGTGTTCTATATTTGGAAGAAGCTCTCATAAACTTTGGCTTTAAAGTGGAAGGTTTAAAATGATCAATACCTAAGCCATGTCTATCTTTTAAAGTCTTTTGAAAACCCAAAATAAGATTAAGTTTTTCTTTTTATTTTGTAAAAAAGGCAAGTGAATCATTCAAAGTTTAAGTCTTTTTTTGAGACTCAATTTCAAAAGACATAATTTCATAAAATTTATTTTCTTTGTTTAGAGCATTATTTTCCTTTTGTAATATATCAAAACCTTTCTTAAGTTCCACCAATTCAATTTTCAAAATTTTGTTTCTTTCGAAACTTTTATCAAGATTATTGTTGGTGGATTTTAGGGTTGTTGGACTAGGGTAGTTAACCTTAAATCTTGAGCCACTTTTGATCTTGACAAAAGGGATTGATCATTTTTAATGTTTCTATTTAGTGTTGTTTTGCAGTTTTTATGAAAGTCTTTAAGTTATAAGTTGGATAGAAATCATAATCTTCAAAGTATGTGAAGTAACTTCAACAATCTAAAAATTTGCAATCACGATCCATTAGAAGACTTGCTAGAAGTTCAGACAGACGGAATCGTGGAGTAATTCTCGGCCGCGATTCATCCAAAGGAAGAACTCCAAAAGTGACAGATGAAAAACTTACCTCAATCACGACTGTAAATTTTGAAGTAACTCAAGAGGCAATGAAGTCCACAATGACAGCTTGACAAGTGTCCCAGGAAACCGTTGTAAGTCAAAAATTGCGAGGGGAACTTGTTGGTAGCAATCGCGAACTTAAAAGGAGTTAAACACTTTTGGCAGAGAAATTCGCATCTAGAGTCGCGTCCTGTACAAAATAAATCGCGACCACTACTTTTGAGAGTAGGTGAAAGGCAACGACTATATTTTCTTGATGCACTAATCAGAAGCTGCCACGTGGACTAGCCGTTAGACACAAACAGGATTTTCCGTATGGAATTTGGAATTCGCGACCACAAAACGATTGTCAGGCATTTAATGTGAAAATCTATTTAGCATACTTTGATGATTTTGTACCAGTTTTATTGCAATGTCTTTTTAGTGGGTAGAGGCTATAAATACATCACCAAACAGATGTAAACGCAAGAGAATTAATAACTTTGCACCAAAACTCTTGTAATTTTACTACTCACTCTTTTCTATTCTTTAAGTCATTATTGGGTGTGAGCATAAACACCATCTGTAATAGGTTATAGTGTGAGCCTGTTAAAACACTAAGAGAGGTTATTGTGTGAGCCGGTTAAAACACAAGTTGTAAAGGTTGTTGTGTAAGCCTATAAACACAAGTTGTAAAGGTTGTTGTGTGAGCCTTCAAAACACAAGTGTAAAAGTTTGGTGTAAGCTTGAAAACACCTTTGAAAGATAGTGGAACACCCAATTTCAAAGAATTGGAGAGTGGACATAGGGTCGATTACACCTGAACCACTATAAATCATGTGTTTCCTCTTATCTCATTTCTTCTCTTTCTTTCTAATTTTAATTTTTATACACCAATTCAACCTCCTTTTCTTAGTGCCTAGGGCCAACAAGTCGTATCAGAGCCTCACTTCACAATCAAACCTTCATTGGGTGAATAAAGATCATGGCACAATAGGGAATCCACTCACAACTCAAGCCATACTTTGATGGAATAGACTATACTCATTGGAAGTATAGGATGGAGATCTATCTTGACATAGATGTGGTGGACCTTTGGGATGTGGTCATCAAGGAATGAAAGCCACCCAACAGGGTTGTGGATGGTAATGAAGAATTAATCCCATGGGATGAATGGGTTAAAGCACACCGAAAATCAAATGGCAAGAATAAGAGAGCAATGACCATTCTTCTAAGCTCACTCTCTAGGGAAAAGATTGGAAGAGCGCAACACTGTCAAACAACTCATGCTATTTGGAAGACTCTACAGAACTATCATGAAGGCACAACTCTAGTCAAGTCAAGTCATTTGGAAATGTATGTCACCGAACGGGAACTCTTCATGATGAAAGATAATGAAAACATCATAGAAATGACAAACAGGCTTTTGTCCATTATCACCAACATGAAGAAATTTGGAAGAACTCTTACTATCTATGAGGTAAACACAAAAATCCTTAAAACTCTTCCTCTAGATAAATTCGGTGTTAGAGTTTACAACATACAAGAGTCAAATCTGAAAATTAGAAAGGTTCCAACCAACGTGTTGATAGACAAACTCTTAACTCATGAGTTGGCCTTGCAAAAAGATGAACAAATGAAGAAGCTAAGAGGCCAAGGAGACAAACCAGAGAAAGAAAGAAAAACCATGGCTCTTAAAGCTTCAACAAAAGAGAAGGAGGTAAAGATCACCTCAAGTGATGAAGAAAGTCACAAAGAAGAAAGGAAAGAAAAGGCTTCAAGAAGACAACTCTTAATCCAAGAGAGAAATCTAATGAAGCCACTTGTTATGAATGTGGCAAGCAAGGCCACATTAAGTATGAATGTCCCAAATTAAAGAAGAAGAAGAGATGGGACAAGGAGAAGAATAAAAGTTTTTCAGCAACTTGGGATGATAGCTCAAGTGATGAAGAAGAAGAAGGAGAGGTTGCCAATATATGTTTCATGGCATAATAAGATCTTTCAAATGAGGTAAGTACTTCTTCTTATTCTAATTTTGATCTTGAATTTGATGAGATAGATGAATAACTTCTAGAGGCTCTGTATCAGGATGAAACCTCATATTTCTTTTGAATCTGTTTTCTAAGAATTTGATGGCCATAGATTCAGAATTTGATGATGGTCCAAACTTGAAAGTTGTATATTTATGTTTGATCTACATTCCTGTGAAATATTGTTGCCAAATCCAGCATAGATGTTGAGATACGATCCTTTCATCATGACTGTTTGTCAACATGTTATAAACCTGCTTACCCTGAGATTGGTCCTTTATTTTAGTGACTTTATAGATTGAATTAGACAATGAGTAAAACATGAAAAATATTCCTTTATATGTTTTGTAACTGGTGATAGATTATTATTACAACTAGATTGGTACAATTTGAGATACACCTAAGAAGGTAAGACCTACTCAAACTGAGATGACATTGTAATAAGACAAAATTGAAAAATTCACCACATTTACTATGTGTCTGATATTGGCTTGAAATTTGAATAAGTTGTATCATTATGTGTCTAGTTTATTTGAAAAAAAAAGAATCAAGTAATTTGGATAAGTATATCTGGAGTTATTGATGTGATAGTATAGCAAGCTCAGTCTGCCATATAAGGAAAATATGCATAAATACTAGGTCCATTTCATGAATCATGTCATAGTTACATAACAAAATGAAAATCTTGCTTTATCATAATGAATTGAATTGGTGTATTGAAATAGGTCTTCAAGGCATTGAGGATAATAGTGGGAATAAGCTGAGACCATCCACGACTAAATAAGCTTGAAGGAGGAGGTAAGTAAATAGCTAATGGTACTATATGTGTGGTGGGTTGAATGCCATATACTTTAATGGAAGGAAATGTTGTTTAATGTGATGATATTGTGGTATACATAGATGAAAGATTGTTATATTCTTGATTTATTTATTTTCATGAGATGTTGATAAATTATAACTGGGGAATGAGAGTATGTAGTGATATGAGCCTTCAAAGTTACGAGTGTTATTCTTAGTCATTATATTGCTGAAATTTTGTTGGATTTATAGTTGATTGGTTAAAAGGGTAATACTTGATATTGTTGGCAAGTAAAACTATTTGATAGCCTGTGTGGCGATAACATTTGATAGCCTATGTGACAATAACATTTGATAGCCTATATGGCAATAATATTTAATAGCCTATGTGGCGATAATATTTGATAGCTTATGTGTCGATAATATTTGATACCTTATGTGGCGATAATATTTGATAGCTTATGGGGCAATAATATGTAGCGATAATATTTGATAGCTTATGTGGGGATAATATTTGGTAGCTTATGTGGCGATAATATTTGATAGCTTATGTGACGATAATATTTGATAGCTTATGTGATGATAATATTTGATAGCTTATGTAGCGATAATATTTGATAGCTTATGTGGCGATAATATTTAATAGTCTATGTGGTAAGAACATTTGATAGCCTATGTGGCAATGATATGATAGCCTATGTGGCAATGAGATGATAGCCTTTGTGGCAATGATATGATAGCCTGTGTGGCAATGAGATGATAGCTTGTGTGGCAATGATATAATAGCCTATGTGGCAATGATATAATAGCTTGTGTGGCAATGCTATAATAGCTTGCTTGGCAAGAACTTTTGATAGCCTGTGTGGCAATGAGATCTATAGCATGTCTGGTAATAATATATATAACCTATGTGGCAACTAAAAATGAAAGCCTTTGTGGCAGTGATATCTATAGCCTATGTGGCAGCGATTTATGACATCACATGTGGCAATAACCTTTGACAACCTATGTGGTATTTAAGAGGAAAAACTCTTTATTTTGTACATGGATATGATGATGAGTTATTTATGTTTAAATATTGTTACGTTATTTGAGATTAAAGTATTGTTATGCATTTACTTACTGAGTATGCAAACTCACTCTTTTGCATGAAATTTTTTTAAAAAAGAAAAATTTAATCAGGTCTTTTAAATGACAATGGATAGACTTACAGAGAAATTTAAATGATTATTAAATGGGATGTCACAATTAGTGGTATCAGAGCGAGTAAATGATTTTATAGACATGTGTAATATGAATGTGATATATATGATATTTGCATTATGTTAATCTTATATGCATTAGCTTAGAGGAGTATGGATGCATCTAATAGAGTTCATACTGGCCCAGAGGTTAGAAATGCGTCTGTTAAGTCTGCTCATGCACGTGAGCATGTTAATAGTAAGTTATGGCTAGCACCCAAGAGAAGGGGGGTGAATTGGGTGATTAAAAAAAATGTAAGAAATGATGAATAATTAACATGAATGAATGATAGAATTAGAGGTTTCATAATGAATAATATGTTAATATTTTAGATGGAAAGAAGTTATGTTAGAGGATATGTTAAAAGAAATGAAGAAGAATGATGAAAACTAAGGTATAAGCTAAGTAAGGTGCAAGATCTTCGATGGCTATTGAGGTATGTAAGATACATTTATGTGTGATTAAATGGCATATTGATGAAGTATTTTAGATGCCTAAATTTGGTATTTGAATTATCTTGAAGGCAAGAAGGAAGAAAGGAAAGAAGGGTTGGATAGTTACATAATTGTCTTGTATTGATGTTGTTGCTTATGTTTGTTCAATGTGTTTAATATGTGTGCCTATGTACATTTAAGTGGCATGATAATGCTTTATAGATGTATGTTAAATTTATAAGAGTTTTTATTTAATGTGTATTGAAGAAAGTAATAAAATGTTGAAAGCAAAGTTTTTGAAAGGTTAAAATGCTTTATTTGGGCATTTTGGTCTTTTCACACCCTTTTATCTATACTTGTGAAAC
>CATIWR010311485.1:0-59640 GCA_949677035.1 Omphalea diandra | reverse complement strand
TATATATATATATATATATATATATATATATATATATATATATAGATAGACGCACACACACACATATATATACATATACATATACATATACATATATATATACATACACACACACATACACATATATGACTGAATTCCATTATTTTAAATCTGTAAAAATATATTATCGCATTATTGGATTAAATTATGCAATCAGTTCACTTAAATTTAAAAGATTACTATCATATTCTTCAATTTTTGTTATTCTTTTCATGAAATGCTAAATTATTTTTAGTAAAATTTTCCATTTCAGCAATAACTTTTATTAATATTTTTTCAATATTCTCTTTCATTGTTCATTGGTTATTACAATTTTATCAATTAACTTATACTTTAATATAGTTAATTAGATGCATTCATTGTAGTTATATATTCTTTTATTGCCTCATGATATTAGAGTTTCGTAGTGAGATTTTTTCAACTTTTAATTCATTCATTTTTCATTTGACTTTTATGAAACTTTATTTTAAATAATTTGCAACAAAAATAGTCTACTTTAATAAAATTCTTGGAATATATCAACTAATCCTATCATTATTTTCCGCATTTGATAATTTTCTTAATATAGCGTACTAGAGCAAAATGTTTTCTATTTTCATTCTTATTTTTACTTTTATGAAAAAAACTATCTTATTATATCTAGTGTAAATATTTTTTTTATCTTCCAAGATCATAAATATTATTTGAAGTAAATACATAAAGGTCTATATTAATCAAAACTTAATCTTCATTTGTGTTAAAAATTAAAAGTTTTAATTATCATTTATTTAAGATATTGTTGAAATTGGAAAATTATATATAAGAGAAATAAATGAATGAATGATAATTATAATAAGAATATAAAATTAATTTATTAACAAAATAATTTATAATTATAGTTGTAAAAATCGAGTTCTTCATTATAGGCCAAACCTTAGGCAATTACGTAAGTTGCTAAGGAACGAGTTGCAAAATATATAAATAGTGGATAATAAAACATTATTTTAATTTAAGATTAGATAAAATCAATATTTGAACTTCATTATTAGATAAAATCATTATTTATATTAAAGACTTTAAAAATTTTTTAAAAAAGGTAAAATTGACAAGAAATCTATAAACAACAGTTTAATACTATAATAAATTATGTTATTTTTCACAATTTAAAACTCCAAAGATGTAAAAAAAAAAAATTAATAAAAAAAAAAACTTATCTTGTGATTCTAAATTTTTCAACTTTTATCAATTAAATAATATTATGATTTTAAAATTTATTCTAAAAAATCTGAGAGTTAATCTTTTGATTGATTTGAATTAATCTCAAACTTGAAATAAGCAAAACTAAGACAAAATTTGTTAATCCATACTAAGTTTACTCAAACTTTTATTTTATTTTTCTAAATTTTTTAGGTTTATTTTTTAAAAAACTTTAAAATTATATTTATTAAATTCTTATCCATTATACATATAATGATTACCTCTGTATTATTTTTTAAATAAATTCATTACAATTTCAAATTCTACTTTAACTATTTTTCATAATATAATTTTATGAATTTTAAAATAATAAATAATTAAACAGAATTAAAAGTGATTCATTAAAATTATTATATTGAATTATGTTGTTTGGATTATTTTATAATATATAATTTAAATATAATAAAATGATATTTATTATTTTAAATAATTAAAATATGTGTTTCACGTTTTATAATTAAATTTTGATAGGCTGAAAAAGTAAAGAGTAATTTCAAAATAAAATATAAAGATGGTTTGAAAGAACTTAAATATAAAAGACTAAATTTATCTTTAATGAACACCATTAATAATTATTATTTTTATTATTTTTATAAAAAACTTAATCAAATAAAATATATTAAAAAAACTTAATATATATAAATTATAACAGAGAAATCCATTAGTATAAACACAAATAGATTTAAAAGTTTGAAAATGCACTTAAGCATATGCAACTAAAACTCTTGATCAAAGTGTTTTTTTGGAACAATAATGAAGTGTTTGATAATTATATTAAATACTTAAAATAAAAAAATGAAGCATTTATTTTAAGTTTATTTAATAAAACTCTTTTTTAAGTTCTTAATATTTTAAATATTACTTTTTATTAAATACACAATTTTAAAAAAATAATTTAATCTGATAGTAGAAAATTTTTATTTAATGGATTAAATAATAGAAAATTTTAATATTTTTATTAATATGCCTCTCACTCGTAATCATTACAATTCACCATCATAATTATTTTCACTACCATTATTCCTATTGATAATGATATTGTTAAATTTTAAAATATTTGAAATCAAATTATTTGATAATCTACTCTAAAATATGTAGTTATTTTATTTTAAACTTATCTCTTAGACTTGGCACAATTCTTCTTTTCTATAATTTAATGATATTTCAGCTTTTAAAATTGTTAGTGCTAAAATCATTTAGATTTTAAATTTTTAATACTGAAATTATTTAGTACTTAATTTTCAATTTTATTAAATATCACCTAAGTTGCACATGTATATCAAAGGAAACTCTCTTGGCAAAGCCAACACCCACATGATGAATTCTTGGAATAGTAGATAATTTGTGTTAATATTTCTGTTTCTTTTTTTATTTTCAAAAATAAATATTAAAAAATTTATAATTATGTTTTATTCTTTTTTATATTTATCATGAAATATTATGAAAATGGGAAGTCTAATTTTAAAATCTTATTAAAAATAGATAATAGAAAATAGAAAGTAAAACCAATGCATAAATAATATACTTTTGGAATTGTAAACATTGCATTAAGAAGCCTTACATGCATTAAAACACAACAATTTACATAATATGGAGCAGGATAGGAAATTCAGCTACAAGGCAAAACTCTAGTAAAAAAAACTCTTAACAACCTAATTAACACATATTTTTCATTTGTCTCCTAATGAAAATAACATTATAATTAGATAAAATAGCAAGGTTAACAAAGATCACTTTCATAACATCATCAAGTTTCCAAAAGAGTTGGCTTATACTA
Organism: Omphalea diandra; assembly: GCA_949677035.1. NCBI lineage: Eukaryota > Viridiplantae > Streptophyta > Magnoliopsida > Malpighiales > Euphorbiaceae > Omphalea > Omphalea diandra. Next base: position 56,588 of record CATIWR010311485.1, on the reverse strand, counting down.
AAAGAGAAAATTGAGGCAAAGTGAAAGAGTCAATGTCAAAATTTGGATTTAGGGCTCCAAACTTGCTTGTTAGAGTAGTAGCTTTATGGGAGAGCTAATGCTTTGGTTGTCAACGAAGAGGAGGCTTGCCATCTGATAGGAGTTATTTTAGCATAAATTTTAGGTTAATAAATTAGGAGTTTTTCTTATTTTTATAGTATTTTTATTTTGGAATAAGTTAATTTTCTATCTCTTTTATGTTTGCATAGGAAATTTTCAAAAAATGAGCTAAATTACAGTTTTCAATAGTGTTGTATGGGCTATTGCATCGCCCATGTGTAGGACTATCTAGAGATGCAAAATTGACTAGTCAGTAGAGTAGAATCATGTAAGTAGTTAAATGTGTGGGTTTTTGCATGACTCATTCATCAGGCCATGCAAGACGTTAGATTCAGATTTTAAAAAGCAATTTTAGGCTATTTTTTGGGAGAGATTTGACCTATTTGGATAGAGATTCCAAAATAGAAAAAGAGCAAATTTTTAGGAGAGAAAGTGGATCTAACATTTACACTAAATAAAAAGAATCTAACCTTTACACTAAATAAAAAGAAGATTTTTGTGAATATTAGGGGGATTCTCTTTTAGGTTTTTCATTGTGTTTGTTTAGCAAAATTTTTCTTTGGAAATTCTTCTACTCAATTCAATAAATTTCTTCTTCTTTATTTCTTTTTCTTTTTTAGGGTGAACTAATTCTTCAATTCCAGGGATTAGGGTGAAAGCCCAATATTTTTTTCATGAATCTATAAATTGATTTTTGCTTTTATTATGTTGGGCAACTTTATTTAATATATTTGAGCTTAATTGATCATGCATGTATGAATGATCACATATGTGCAATGTTTGAGATTCTAGATAATGGAGTGAGAGTGGAAGCCTAGAGTTAGTCTTAACATGGTAAACTAGGAGATTGAGACCACAAGAGTAGGTTTAACTTCTATATATATTCAAGGATTATTCATGAAGCTTAATGCATTGTTATTGAATTTTTTAACCACAAGAGTAGACGTAATTTTAGTAATAATAGACTCAACTTTGCTCGAGAGAGATTATTGAGTAAATAAGAAAAATCCATCTTCAAGCACCACTCAATCTCAATTGAAACAATTCTCTTGATATATTTATGGAATGGTATTATGGTGTACCTGAATTCTCTAGAAATCATTACTATAAGAGTTTGTTTTAATTTAATTTCAATTTTGTTTAATTATTTTCTGCAATTTTAGTTTTTATTTATTATCCTTTCATTATTTTATTACTAGATAATGAACAATTTAGTTCTTTGGTACTTGTGTGAAATAATTCTTGTAGGAACAATCTCTACTTATTCTTGTATTATTTGAACGATTTATGTACTTGCAAGGGTTATATACGCAACACCATCTTTTAACTACACCATCAATTAGATTTCCTTAGCAATTGCAAAAAAGAACTATGATAGGTACTTCTTTTGTTTATGCTTTTAAAGTAGCATCAAAATTAAACTTGACTAAACATAAAGGGATTAAATATATAGATGATATAGGGGAAGAAAGGGGAGGAGGGGGGGGAGGGAAGGGTAGGTACATGACGAGTGATAGTGGTGACAAAGAATTCTAAATATATGGATTGGTGTTATATATGTTCAATGGTATCAAGAGAATTTTAATAAAGATCTTATTCCTATTTTCCATATATTTTAACAGGTTAAAGCTATCAGTTCCATCATATTAGGATCATCAAAATCCTAAAATAGTTTTTAAGGTTGCATCCCATCAGTGCCAAAACATAGAAAGCCTAAGTCATTAGGACAATAGTTACAAATTCTTATAAATTAAGAGAACGAAAAAAAGAATAATAAGTGTTTTGATTGTTCTTGAGCAAAAAGACATAAGAGATAATAAGAAAAGGTATGCTTCCCTATTAATAAGGTTTAGCTTTGTGGGTAATGAATTTTTAATAGCTTTCCAAAGTAACACTTTAACTTTAAGATGTACTTTAAGCTTCCAAATATTATTCTATAGTTTGGGCAAATGAGCTTGGGTTTGCCTTTTACTAGGTTGGGGATTAAGCTATTATAGGGTAATATGTGATATCCTAACTTAAAAAATAGTTGCCTTTCATATCAAAATGCCAAATAGATTTCTAGTGATCCAATAGGGCAATAAGGATTTTTAGAACAATTTTAGGTATATTTGGTTAGAAGAAACTTCTAACAACAATTGAATTTAATGACTGAGTTCCTAGTGTTATGAGATTTTTTACTTTAAAGGTAGTATACTCTAGTAACTAAGGATTATTAAGTATGAAATTGGGTGTTAAAGGAACCAAAACGTGTCCTAAATATAAATGCTATTAACATCCCCCACTCTCTATCTATGGCTTCCTTGAATAATTCCTTTTACGCAAGAAGACTATTCTAGATCTAAGAACATTTATTCTTTTTCTTAGCCTACTTGAAATTTGAGTTATTGATAGATAACCCTGTATGAGTGTGTTCCTATATACTATCTAGGTTAGAGATGAGTCTCTAGTGCTATTTAGTAAGACAACCCGTATTAAATTTATCAAAGTCATGAAAATTTAGGCCTCTCTAACTTTTAGATATTGTCATATTCATTCAATTAATTTAGTGCATCTTTCCAACATCTTCATTGTGTTGTCATTAAAAATTAGTAATGACTTTAATAAATTTGGTATAAAAGCCTGTTGGAAATCTTAGAATCATCATACCATAAATGATACCATAATAAAGACTACTTTGATAAGAATCAACCTTCCTTATTGAAAAAATAAGGTTTGATTCTAGGTATGGCTTTTTTACTTCTCAATTTTTAGAATAAAGCTAAGGACTTATATCTTTAATATCTACCAAATGGATGGTAGTCTAAGATATTTGTTAGAATTTTCTATGATTTTAACTTTAGTAACTATAACATATCATTATGAATTCCAAGAAGAGTATTTTTATTGAAGAGTATACTTGATTTTTGGTAGTTTACTATCAAACCAATGGTTATAAATGTATTTCTTAAGATCTTCTTTAAGGACCAAAGCTTATGTTCTAGATGCTTTACTAACAATAGTGTATCATCAATAAAAAGGTTGATAGTTATGGAAAGGCATGTGGGTTTTATCTTAAGACCTTTAATAGCATTTTGAAAACATGTATTTTCCCAATAAAGATAAATTTAAGAAATAAAAAACAAAGATATACACGGAGAATGGATCACTTCATAGTAATCGTCTAGTTAGAGTAAGAGATGTAGTAGTAAAAAAAAAAAAGGAGATAGCTAACAATGGTCACATGTTGCATGACCTATTAAACCCAAGTTTTAACAAACCCCATACTTTTCATGATAGCCTCTAAAAAGGTCCACTTCACTGCAATTAATCATAAACTTAGTTGAGGGTTTGGTACTTAAAGATTTATTTGAGTTACATTATATATCTAGTTACTAGACAGTAATATGCTCTCAAAATGAAAGGTATGTTAATCACATGTCTTATATATTTGCCTATGAAATTGAGCACAAATATTAGTGATTCTCGCTTTAATAAAAAATTTGAATTAAAAAATGCAAAAATTGAAATAACTAAAATATTCTGGAACCAAATTAGATTGAACTAAAAATAATTTACTACTATAATCTGGTTCTAGTTCTTTAGTGAAAACTGAACTAGGATCTAACTGTTATAATTTGATTTAGGACTAAACTATACTCAAAATATATGTATTAATATAAAAACCTAAACTTAAAATTCCTCTATTTCTTTTCACTTCTCCGATGTTACTATACTACATCTAACTACCTTACCCTAACTCAACATTAGTAGCAATAACCCACTTTATAAATTGATATATTACACATACACCCACCACTACTAATGATCTACATTTCATTCTTATTCATTTTCAATGGATAAAAAACACCCATCATAAATTATTCAATCACCCATCAATTGATCAATCACTTATCACCATCAGTTCACTACCACCACTATTATTAGCTTTATTGTAGCTTTTCTTCCCTGAGGATAGGAAAGCAATGAGAGGTGACATGAAAGCATTCAACCTTAGAATTCCAATTCTTATTTCAATACTAAAAAATAATGGTTAAGTTTGTTAATCATTATGCAAGTGTTTCAAATGTTGAGTTTAGGTCCTTCAATTCCATTTTATTTTAAATTAAAAAGACATTTAAGATGAAATCCACTTCAAGACTTTGCTTAAAAAAAAATAAAAAAGGACATCATCTAGCTTCAATTTATAAGTATTCAATAGGCTAAAGAAGTTATAGGTGTAAACTTAAAGAGAAATTTAAGACAAGATAGAACGAGACATTTAAAGACTACGAAATTCCATTCAATGATTATGGAGATTTCCAAAAGTTATGGAAAAGGGAAAATGGCTCATTCAAAAAGCTTTGAAGAAGTAACCTAACTAATCTACCTAAATGAGCAAGTGAATTTAATGATCTTATAATTTTTAAACCACCATTGAACTGACCAATAATTAGAATAATGGCCTATTGAGCAATCCTAATGAGAAAGGAAGTTTAATGCCTATGAATAATCTTAATGACCATTGAATTGGTCTACATCTATGAGCAATAAACCATTGAAAAATTCTAATAACTAATGTTGTAAAGTACATATCTCTTAGATCAAGCTCAATGCTCATGGTAGCATTCTAATAACTTTTGAAAAGGAAGCCTATTCATAGTTCAAATGCCTTATTGAAATGAATTATAAGGCCATTAGAAGTTTAATTTTTATGGAAAGAATTATAACACCTATTGATAGCGATGCCTTGCAAACTCCAACAACCTGTTGAAATAAAGTGTAAGGCTACTGGAAGGTCAACACCTAAAGAAAGAATTCTAATGCTCATTAATTGAAACAAAGCCGAGTGAAGTCCATTTTGAGATGTTATGAGCTCAACACCTATGGACTATACCCAACAACCATTAAAGGTGTTTAATGGTTATATTGATATAATTTCATTAAGTTAGAATAACTTTGAGCATATAAAGGCATTATATATTGACTTCTAATAAGAAGACTAGAGAGAATAGGAATAAGTAAGAGAGCAAAAACAAGTGCAAAGAAACTTCAAAAATCTTGAAGAGCAACTTAAAAGCAACCAACTTCTTCTGACTTAATGTTTTAAAAGATTTATCTCTAAAGTCAAGGTAAACTTATTTTGTTATATCTTTATACGGGGCAGTTTGAGTGTTCACTTGAGTGTTCATTAATGATCTCTCTTTAAGTAATCTTTGTAATCTTTATATTTTCATGACTAGCTCCATGACCTTAAGGTTAAGTTAACCAAAAGAAAAAAAAAATTCTTAACACCTCATCTTTTATGCTTTTAAAAGAAAATAATTCTCTCAAAGATTCTTTAAACTATTGACCAAAGAGATTGACACTTTGAGAAGTGAGATCAGGAGCATGAGTGAAAGTCTTTCCAAGTTCTCAAAGAATAAAGAAAAACTAGACTTTATTCTTAAGGTCCAAAGAAGTCCATTTATGGCTTAAAGCAAGCACCAAGAGCTTGATATGATGGATTTATAATTTTCTATTAGAAAATGATTTTACTAAGGGATTGATTGACAATATTATGAACTAAAAAACATGCTAAGAATATATTGACAGTCTAAATTATGTTGATGATATTATATTTGGTGTCATAATATTTGATTACGTGAAGAGTTCTAAAACATAATGAAAAGTGCATTTGATGGAAGAGCTCAAATTCTTTTCTTAGACTCTAAATCAAGCAAAGAAAGGATGAAAGCTTCATTTATGAAGTAAAGTATGCTAAAAAGCTATTGAAGAGATTTATAATAGACTAAAGCAAGCTTTGCAAGACTTTTATAAGTATAAACACCAAACTAGACATTGATGAAAAAGGTAAAGTGGTATAATAAAAGCTCTATAGACGTATAATTGGGAGCCTTTTGTATCTAATTACCTCTAACTTAATATTATGTTTAGCATTTGTGTATGTGTTAGATTTCAAGCCAATATTAAGGAATGCCACTTGCAAAATATCAAACAAAACTTTAAACACTTAAATGACACAATTAACTTAGATTTACGGTATCCTAATCGATCCTTATTTGAATTATTTTATAATATTCTAAATTTTTCTTAAAGATAATTTTGTGATTTAGATATTAAAGGTATTTTTCTAATATACTTTGACTTGTGTTTGAGTTTTTTTAGAATAATAAAAGATATTTTCATTTATAAATAGTCATACGACATCTATAAAAAAAAATAATTTTATGATCTAGATCACTAATTTGAAATCGATAATCGATACTACTTATAATTGCATATCGATTTAGTTCTGAAATCCTTATTTTATTTTTACCATGAATCTTCTTTAATGACTTTGTATATTTATCAATTATGGAGATCTTGATCAAATATGGTGTTATAACACGATGTGGACTGTAATTTATATAATACACCAGAACAAAATGATAGCCAATAATATATTATTATATATTACTAGATAATCAATCTCAAATCACTAAAATTCTCAAAAAATAGATAACAATTCTCAATAAGAGAGATAAAATAATAAATATAAATAAAAACTCTAAAAAAGCGATAAAATAAAATAATATAATAAATAAGGTAAAATAATTCACTTTGTTAAAAAAAATAAAGAAAACAAAAGGAAAAGGGGCGTGCCACTGATAGAATATATCAATGGTAGCCCCAACAAACTAAAAAAGAATAGAGACAGTTAAGGTATAGAGAGAACTTTCTCTTGACTTGTGATTTAGTTATAAGTACAATTTAAGAATTTAGATATAATATATGATATCTAGAAATAATAATGGTTATTTTAATTATATTATTGACAAATATTTATTTTGAGGGCATTTAGGTAATTTTATAATAAAGGGCAATTTTATTAAGTAATTAATATTAATTAATTATTTTAATTATTTATTAAAAATAATTATTAAAATTTATTATTAAATTTATGATGTGATGTTTGATTGATTAATTCATTTTATGGGTTGAATTAATTTTAAAGTTAAGTAAAACTATAAGGTTAAAATGTAATTTAAATAGTTTAATTATACGTGTGTGTGTGTGTATGTGTGTGTTAGTTGTACTATATATATCAATATGTTAGTTGTGCAAAAAAGTGAGATGTAGAGTCGCAGCACCTAGGGCAAAAACAAAATTATATGGGTTGTTTATTGATGATTTTTTTTTTGAGTTATTTTATCAATTAATTGAGAATTTTTAAAGATAATTTAATTTAATTTATATCCAAATTTATTATATGTTACTTTAGATTTTTTTTAGTTTAGTTTTGATTATTTAAAATTAAGTAAATCAATTAGTTTGATTATGGGTGATTTTAGGATTTTAACTAAGTTTTTATTTAAATTTAAATTGGAGATTTTTATTGGAGTTTAATTGAGGTATAAATATTGATTTTAATATGTAATTTTAATATATGATAGTGATTTGATCATTTATAGGAGAAATCATAAATAATTGAGCAATGTATACAAATATATTTGATGATAAAATTCTTTTTAAAGATTTCATATTTTTAGTAAGAATTTAGATATTTTATATCTAAAGTTACAAAAATAATTCGCCATCAAGCCTTTTTCTATGTTGGTGTTCTAAGTGTCTAATATTATGATTTAAAATTGTAGATTGATCCAACGGTGAAAAATATATTATAGAGCTATTTTTATAAACTGATTAATTATATATTTGTGCAGTACAACTCTATAAAATAATTATTTTAAATAGTCAATAATATTATTTTAATCTCAAATTCTATTTAGAGTATTTTGGATTTATCTAATATGATATATAAAATTCTCATAATTTGGGAGTATTTAATATATCACTTTAAGATTGTTTAGGTTTAAAATTCTCATAATTTGGGAGTATTCTCATAATAAATAAATAAATATTATTAAATAAAAATACTACGAAAAAATATTGTATTCTTTTCAAAATGAAAACAAACATTATATTAGAGTTTACATAAAAATTTTAAAATATATTTATCTTTTTATTTAAAAAATAAAATCTATTGATAAAAATTATATTAAGATTGATGTAAAAAATTAAAAGATATTTTTTATTTATAAAAATATAATCATGATGTTTTACATTATTTTTAGAAAAATATTTTGAATTTAAAATTTAATTAGATTTTAAGATATATTATATTAAATATTTGCTAATTTTATTATAATTTTAATAAAACTATTAAATATAACATTTTTAATGTATTTGTAATTTGTATTATAAAATTATAATTTTTATGTTTTATATAATATTTAATATATATTTAATTTAATTTCGATTGAACTTTAGTTAGACCGCGATTGAATTTCTAACTTTTGAACTTCTAACTTTAGCAAATCAATGACTGAGCCAATTTTCAAAACCTTGATCCATGCTTTTGAACTTTTTTTGGTTCTTATATGTTAATCTGAAATTTTTATTTTTATTTCTCATTAAATCATATAAAAGAAGAAAAAAGGTAAAATACCAGAAACTTCTTAAATTTGTCATAATACACTATTTCATCCTTCAAATTTTAAAAATATGATAAAACTAATTATATTACGGTATTATTAACTTTGTAGACTTTCCATCCAATTTTCTTTTGAATCTTGAATGATAAAATTGACCTCAAAATTGGAATTGAGATTTGAAATTAGACTATAGAATTGTATTTCTACTGTTTGGGTAGCCCATTAAGAATTAAAATTTTGATTCCAAAGTAATTCTATTAACTTCAAAATATTAAGCTCTTCTAAATCTAATTAAGTGCATCTCTCATCTTTCCTTCTCTACGTTAAACACCTCCTTATCTCTCAACACTTTTGTGATTGTCCTCCTCCATTATGCCTTCTCAAGATTGTCTAGTATGCTTTGTATCATAATAAACAAACATAAAGGAAATATAGTGACAAAAAAATTTTCAACACAATATTTATCTCAAAATTATGGCATCAATTTTTTAGCGCTTATAAAATTATAAATAATGAGAAATTGATTTTGTCACAATAGTCCTACGTTATATTTAATTAGTCAATAAATTAATACAAAATTATTTTATCATAATAAATAATTATTATTGTGATAAAATTTTTATCATAATATATAAGAATAGAAATGCTTCAAAGTTTAATTTTAAAAAATATTTTCATTAAAATTTTAGCGCCAAAATAAAAAATAATTTTGGCATAATAATACTTTTGTCACTATATTTAATTATTAAGATATTATTATAAAATTATTTTATCACAATAAATAATTTTTATTCTAAAATAACTTATCACAATAAATGAAAATATATACATATGCTAAATTTTGATATATCAATTTTATTTTTTTATAACATTCAATATTTAAATTAAAACACAAATTAAGTGTATGAAATTAATTTTTATTAACATAAAATTTTGTATATTCTTAGAAATGCTAAATAATATAATATATCTAATAATTTTTAATCCTAAATTAATTTTTTATGATAAATAAATAAATTATTGATATTTTTACTATTTGAAAGTGATGTTTTGAATTTGTATTGGACTTTATATTGTAAATTGATGAATACTATATTTCATCTTTGAATTTGTAATTGAATAAATTGTAATTATTCTGAGTTTGAATAAAATAACTTAATGTTTCATATATTTTTTTTTAATTTTATTGCTTTTTGATTTTTTAATAGTTTTATTTTGAATAATAATTATTGATCATGTGAGAGTCAATAAGCACTCTAAAAACTACAATACGATGAAATTAAATGATTTAAAGTTGACATTATGATAATGAATTGGTATTTAGATGGATATAAACAACCAACTTTAGACTTTAAATTAAATGTATTGATTATAGAGCAATTCAAAAATGAGTGACTACTCGGAAGTGCCTTGATCAACATCATTTTAACGTTAGAATAGATTAACACCTAAAACTATATCAATCACCAATATGTGTGGGAGCTATGAAGTCAAGTCATAAATTAGAAGTGTATGCTATATATTATGTTAAAATGGTTATGGATTTTGAACAAATTTATTTATCATAAAAAGAATTTTATCACTATAGTGGTTATAGATTTTGTAACAAATTTATTTTCCATAAAAAGAATTTTATCACCATAAATATATTTTATTGTGATAAATATATCTGTTACAAAAGGTATACACTATTGTGATAAAAAATAAATCGTTATAATATATATATTGAGACGAGGTTATTTTGATGACCATGATGACAAATCAATTTTGTCAAATATATTTATAGTGATAAATTTAATCTATGTTATGATAAATCAATTTCATTTTGTAGCAAAACACTAATTTAATTCTACTTTGTAGAGGTAGCTTGGGATACTTATCGCATCAAAATATCATTCCTGAATGTTCGTAGTTAATGAACTATCAAGACTAGACCTTGATAGTATTGTTAAGACAAGTGCACTTATATTTTTATCTAAGTAGTCAAGATAGCTATTGATCGCATAAGTTAATGTATACGAGATACTTGGGACATGCAATTAGGTACTCATTAAAGAATAAGTTCACTGAATGACTAATAAAGAGTAATCATATGGAACAAAATCTATGTGTCTATGGTCTATTCTTATGAGTGGTGTAATTAGTCCTTTGACTTGAGAAAATCACAGTATCTTGTTAAAAAATTCTTATGCTTTGATATATGACTTTAGTTGTCCTAACTATGGATTGCTCATAAGGCATATAGTGAATTTGATGGAGATAGAGAAAGCATTCATTGGCCTAAAAATTTAGGACATGTCCCACTTGTTCTTTTTAGTATTAGCTAAGTCTCTAACCAGAGCATAATGATAGTTAGAAGATTATCTTTTGAATTGATCATTTTAAAAGTTAATAGCAACTAAAAGAAAACATGATCAAACTCATCTAAAATAGACATAACTCCATACTCTATGTTTGATTAGGGCATCTTTAATGAAAGAATCAAATTACATTGTTAATTATCCTATAAAAGGTATGTGAGCAAACTATAAGTATATTATAGTAGTTCGATAACATGTCTACTCCACTCCTTAAGCTTTCACTTAGGCTTTTCTATTCTTTTTCAGGCTCAAGAAAAACCTTCCATTTTCTAGGCTAAGGAAGTACCTTCCTTTTTTTAGGCTCAAAGACAACCTTCCTTTTTACAGGCTCATGAATAATCTTTCCCTTAGTATATTTTTAGGCATAATACCAACCTTTACAACCACTAGTAAGGATAGATCCAAATAGTGTCAATGCCTCTCAAATCATGTAGTAAATATACTATTAGTGCTCAAGAAAACTTGCTCTCAAAAAGAGTAATAAAAACAATCTCACTCTACCCAAAATACAAGCAACACCCAAAAAGTTTGCACAAAGACTTGCTAAAACATTTACAAGTTGTTTATAAAGTTTTTCCAAATTTTCTTTCTTCTTTTTTGTCTACAAATGCTCCTTATATATCCAAACTCTAAAATTAGCCATTGGAATAGTTAATATTTAGTCTGACAGCTTTTTTTGCAAAACTAACCATTAGAGATGACAATATTTGTTGTTCTTCATCAACCCTCATTGAGTTTGTAATGATTACTTTCAATGCCTATTAATCATTATTCAATGCATGTTGGCTATGACTACAACACTTGTTGGAAAAAGAATAATGTTCATTGTTCATTTATATAAAACTTAAACTTAGTGCTCTATTTTTCAAACTTTGCATAGTTGTTTTCCACGCCTGTTGAGTAATTTGTAATGCCCATTAGAAACTTCTTCAAAGCATGTTGAGAAGGGCCAATGCCCATTTTGAGTTCCAGAAGCTTAGCTTAGGCTTGGACACTTTTCCAACACTTGTTGTGAATATTCAACACCTGTTCTAAGCCAGGTCAATGCCCATTGTGAAACTTCAACACCCATGGTGAGGTCCAGCACAACTCAACCTAGAGCACTTATCCAATGCCTGTTGTAAAGGAATGACACCTGTTGTGAGGTCTAAAAGACATTGGCAATATGCAATTTCCAATCGATGTCTATTATACATTCTTCAATGCATGTTGAATAGTCCAACGCCCATTATAAAGGGATAATGCTCTATTGTGAGGTCCAAAAGACTTTAGGGCATTTGCAACACATCTTTAATGCTTAGTGCATTATTGCCAATGGCTATTGGAGATGTTCAACACCCATTAAACTTGCATAATGCCTATTGAACTTGTTCCGACCCTTTAACATTCATCGGGTCTTGAGGTTATATGTTCTCCAAACATTCTCCCTCTAGTATTCACAATAATCTCCTCCTTTAACGTTTGTCGGGTCTATTAAAATTATGCAAAAACACTAAAATACAAATATTAGAAGTTCTCTTAGTTTTAGTGTAATTTTGTTATCTTTTCAAAATAATAGTTTTGTTATCATTCAAAACATATCACTCAAAGTAGATGAGTGAGTCCAATGCCTTAGGATCACATGTTCTTCGAACATTCTCCCCTTAGCATTCATAACAAGCTCCCCCTTTTTGAATGATGACAAAATCAAGATACTTTGATATAAAAAATATAAAACTTAAACACACAAAGGATACCAAATGTTAAAACACAAAACTATAAAAAAGATACCAAACAAAATACATATCAATCAAAATATCCATACAAAGCTCGTACTAATTCAAGATAAGGTTTGATATCAATTTAAAATATTTATATAAGGCTTGATGCCAAATATGCCATATAAGATAACAAATATTGTACCACATAAGAAACCAAATGTTGGATGTTAAAAACATATATGATACCAAGTGTTAGGTTATGCACAAAAGTGATACCAAACAAAGCAATCAAATCATCAAATCAAAACATCCAAAACTTCTCACCCTTTCTATCACCATGATAAAAAAAAATACAAAAATTCTCCACTTAAAAAATGTTCTCCCCCTTACAAACATATAAACATTCTTTTCCTAAAATCTTGACCAACTTCCTCAAAAACAAAACAACCATGAAGATACCAAAAATATAGATCAAACAAAGAATGAAAACTCCCCTTATATATATATGCTTCCTTTTAATAAATCTCCTAAGACATTCAAATACAAATTCAGTTGACATAACTTGGGGTTAAATATTCTCTTCACAAATTGAGGAAAAGCAAGAAAGGAAGGATAGTTGCTAGAGTCCTAAAATAAAACTTCAAAATGATAGCATTGATGGCTCATAAAACAAACTCCCCCTCAGCAGATGCATATTAAATAAAGCAAAAGGAGGGATAAAGATACTGTTGGCCCTAGGCACCAAGAAGAGGGGAAGGGGGGGTTGAATTGGTGTTTAAATAAAAATTAAAGTGAGGGATAAAGATAGATAGAAAAGAGACACAAAGATTTATAGTGGTTCGAGTATTTACTAACCCTATGTCTACTCCCTAATTCTCTGCAATTGGGTGTTTCACTCACTTAAAATGGTGTTTGCAAACTCACACTTAACTTTTACACTTTGTGATTTCAAGGCTTACACAACAACCTCTCTTACAAGTGTTTTCTAAGGCTCAAACTAAAACCTCTCTTGTAAGTGTTTTCACAGGCTCACACTAAAACCGTTTACAATTAGTCTTTAATGCTCACACCAAATAATCACTTAAAGCATAAAGAAGAATTGAAAGAATGAGTAGTAAATATGAAAGAGTTTGGTTACAAGTTAATTAATTCTTTTGCATTTACGTCTATTTGGTAGAGTATTTATAGCTCATACCCACTAAAGAGACGTTAGATTATGAAGCTCATCAAATCTTCTAGACATGCTAGGCAAATTATGTATTACTTGCATGTCAGGCGGGAGTCGTGGTCGTTTTTAAAGATTCACGATTGCGACATTCCAATTTTCATACAAGAGCTAAAAATTATGTTGAAAAACCCCGTTTGTGTCTAATGACTAGTCCATGTGATAACTCCTCATTAGTCCATCAGGACAATATAACTGTTACTTTCTAATTGCCCATAAACTTCGTGGTCACGATCAGTCCTTGTACAGGGTGTGACTGAGATGCAAATTCTTCTGTTTGAAGGAGAATTTTTATCTTCATGAATCGTAGTCACTACCTATAATGTTGCCTTTGCGAATTTTATGCTTCAATGGATACTTAGGATATTTGGCACGTTGTGATTGTGGACTTGGTTTTGTTTTCAGTCATTATGAAAGTCGCGGTTGCCACAATGATCGTGAATTCGTCAGTGACTTTGACACTCCCATCTTTAGATGAATCAAGGCAGTGATGATGTCTGTGAATCCATCTGGTCTAGTTTCACCCTGTCTTGAGCTAAGTCCAAATCGTGAATTACAAATCACAGACCACGAATTTGGATGAACTTTGCCTTCTTGAAGATTATGGAATCCTTCCGATTTCCAATTAAAAGTCTAACTTAATTTTGTAAAACAATACTTAATGGAAACATTAGAATTGATTAATGTCCTTTGTCAAGATCAAAAGAGGTCCAAGACTTAGGGTTAACCAACCTAGTCCAACAATCTCCCTCTTTTTGATGTTGACAACTTATATTGATCCTAAGGTAAAATAATGCATGAATGTGAAGTTGGAGTGGTAATTTGTTCAATGTATACTTAGAATTTTTTAATATGCTTTGAAATTTTAATGAATTTTTCTAAGTCTGACTTTAAGGCAAAAAAATTCTAAGTCTGATGCTCCCCCTCAACTAAAGCTATTATTTTTCTTTCCCCCTTTTAGTTCATTCTAGATTATATTTCTCCCCCTTTGGTAAGATCAAAAAAATGGTAGAAGTGAAAAAGATCAATTGCATAAATAGATAAGTAATCATAAGGAGCAAATACATAAACAAATTGAAATAAAGTAATCACATAACACATAATTTAATTAAATAAACAACTTTTATATATAAACTTATAAACAAGTTTTGTGGGATCACATTTTTTGCGTAAAAGAAAGATACAAAAGAGATCCTAAACTAGAAAGTAGGAGAATCATCATCATCTCCAAAAAAGTTGTCATCATCACCAAGATCTTCACCTTTAGCCTTATCTCTATCCTCTACTTGATCATTGTCTTCTTCTTCATGAGTATCATCAAACTCAGTGAAGTCTGGAAGATGGCAAGGAGGGACTCCCAACTTCTCTTGCAGGTTTACCATATCACTGTGAAGATGAGAGAGGAACAAAAATCTCCTTTTCATCATCCTCATCAACTTATCCAGTTTGTTATTGATGGTAGCAAGTGAGAGTTTAGCCTTATGCTTCAGTTGAGGAGGGATGGATGAAGCTCCTTCTTCAATAATTAGTCTATTCCTTTTTTAGGCTTGGGAGGACTCCATCTTTTTAGCACCAGTTGTACACAAAATGTAGGCATAAGTGTCCGAATGAATTACTTTGGCATTTATGAGATAAGTGAGATCAAGAAAGTTTTATGTTGGTAAAAGTTTCTTAGTGAGGAAATTTTCGTTATCCTTAGTAAGAGCTCCTATAAATCGATATATGGTTGTGATGTGGGATGGAAGAAGGAATTGGCTTTTAGCTTTGGTGCTCATGTGGATCAGTTGATTCACAAAATACCTACTAGTTTGAATTGGCTTGTTCTTGACAAGGCAAAAAAGAAATGCTAAGTCCTTTTGTGATACTTTTTCGTTTCCATTCTCTTTAGCATTAACTGAGAAGGTAATGATATGATGAAGTATCCAAAATGGTAAGGTTTTAATGTGTTTAGCCAATGAGGTTCTAAGGTCGTGTTTAGTTTCGATTGAGATTTCCAACCAAAACTCAGAGTAAATAACGTCAAGTACAAAGATGATGAAAGGTATGTGTTCTCCTACTTGCAAAAGTTGGTCTGAAAAGTGAGGAAAATTAGTCAAAAGTAATGAAATAGGGGTCACCAAAAGCTTAAAAAACTAACCCGTATTCGCCTACTCAGGAATTTGCTTTGCAACTGAGTTATATCGTACACATGAATTTTCAAACTACTTCTTCATATTCGGGTTCATCTTAGAAGAAAAAATAAGATCCAGCCTAAGTTTGAGAGGAATCTATGAATTTCGTCGTTAAGCCCAAACGTCTCTAGCAGGAAATTTAAAGGTATTTTGTTGGGAAGGATTATTTTGGAGGAGTTTGCTTTGTAGCAGTCTTTCTCCTCTTTGGTGATACCCTTCATAAGGTGAAGAGCAGGAGGGGCAAAAGGTTGAGCAATGGCCTTGCCTTTTTCTGCTATGGATATTTTCTTGGGAGCCATAAGAGGAAATGATCTCTATAATGATTTGGGCTGGTGTCGTCCAAGGTGAACCAAGGACCTCCCGAATTGGCTGAAGTTCTTTCTTCATTAGCGGGAGCTGAGGTGTCCATTTCATTTGCTGAAGTATCTACTGTATAGGTTGGACCTGTAGGTGGATCTGCCATAAATTGAGTAAGAACATCTTCTTCTGAAGAGGAAGACTACTCTTTATCACTGCTAGGCTTTGAAGACTGAGAAGAATTTGTAGGCTTAGAATTGACCATTGAAAAGGATGGTAAGGATTGTGTGCTTTCGAGGTAGGAATGGATAGGATTCATCATTTAGCTTTCTGGTGATTTTTGTGGAGGCTTTTGAATAGATTCTATGGAAGTGGCAGTATGCATATAGGAATCCTTTTGTTCAGGTTGAACTGGAAATTTTCTAGCTCGTAGCTTTTCGTAGAATAGGTTAGTAGAAAGACCATGGTGTTCAAGTTCTGCTGTGGTAGGGATATGAAAGACCGGTGGTTTAATTGGAGAGGATTTTGGCAAAGGTATTTCAAAAGGGTCTTGGTATTTTTGGTGAAAGGTTTGAGATGCATTGAAATCCTTTTCAATTCTAGCTATTTGGTTTTTTAGCTTTTAGATCTCAGTAGCCTTTCTTCTTATCTCCTCAGTTTATACCCTTTGATTGACTAATTGCATTACCTCCTTATGCTTTTCTTCAACTTGAACCTGCAGCCTTATCATTAGCTCATACACATCTTGCTGATGCTCAGTCAATCTGTCATCCACCTTTGTAACTTGTTGAGAAACATTATCTACCTTGGATTTTATATTTTTGATAATCTGGTTCTACACTTGGGCATTTGATGACTACCAATTAAGAACTGCTTCAACTAAAGTAATGCTCAATAATTATTCTCTAGAGTCAACCCCTGAGGGGGTTTTGATATAAACTATGGTCCTAATTTGGGTATTTAGGTTGGTTTGGTCTGGCAGTGGTGGAAAATCTTCTTCTGTTGGCTAAATATACAGACTTGTGGTAGGATGGGTAGGCTAGGCTGTTTTGGGATCCATTTCAGGTTTTGTTTGCGATAAGGTAATGGTGTTTAGTTGGAAGGTTCTTTAAGAAGAGTTTCTTTTAGTGTTTGAGAGAGAGGCTTAGGGATAAGACCATATTTGACAATGTAATCATATTTCCTAGAGGATTCTTCAAGTAATCCAACAGAGGGATCATCATTTTTAAGTCTTCATTTTAGTTTTGCCTCAGAGCAGTTTTTCCTTTTTTTAGCAGTCTTTATTTCTTCTTCTTCTTCATTTGCATCATACAAGCAATCTTTGTAATGGCACTCATCAAAAAAGTAATTTTCATCTCGTTTGAATGGATACACAGGAGATCCATTGCTTTCGAAGTCGACAACTGGCATGCCAACTTTTGTTTCATGAGGAGTAATCATGAACTGAGTTGAGAAACCGTTACTTGAACTAGGTTGTTAAGTTTTTTCAAACTTAGTTTCCACAGTTCCATCTACTTGCCTATAATAAACTAGTTCAATTGACAGGACTGGTTGGGCGCTTGCATGCATCTTCTCGTAACTTGTCACCCATATTTCTAGCAACAACTGAAGGAGTTCATTTCTAGAGATTTGCCTAGGAATATGTATGCATGTTGGAGCATTTTGTATGTCATCCATGATTAATAGGGCTTCGTTCTCATGTGCGAGCGAGAGATCAATAGCATGGTTCTGAATGCTGTAAATCATTTGGTAGTGCAAGGTTGCTGCTATTGCAGTAGTAACTTGAGGGGCTCCAATGATCTGAATCTAGACCTTTAAAGCACTAAGAACACGTGAATCTTTGAATGATAGGTTGAAATTAGGGTAGAAAGTGAACATCACTGATCCTGCATTAAGAGAAGTTTTTACTGTCCCAATTACTGCATGTTGGTACTGCAAGTACTTATTGTCTAGCAAGGTAATCCTTGCAAAAACAGATAGGGCTTTTCTCCCATGATAGTTTACTGCTATTCTGATGGCTCCAAAGTGGATGTAGGTGCAGCCTTGAACAACCCACTAATGGATGAACTTAGGAGGAATCTCCAAAGTAATGAATTGTTCTGTTGTGGTAGCTAGAATAGGACACTGATCAAAGATGGAGGATTGGACATACTCCTTGATAGACTTAGGAGTTTGTCCGATTAGGGTTTCGATCGATATGGTCCAAGAGGCTTTATTCTTTTGGAAGGCATCATAAGGATTAAGGGAGGGGATATTTATGTCTTGGATCTTTTGGTTATCAGGGATATAACTAAGTTCATAAACGTAGTCTATTTTAGAAGAGGAGGATTTTCTAAAGGAAGGAGAAGGAGGACTAATAACTATAAGAGGAGTAGAAGTAGAAGGTTGTGAGGTTGAAGGAATTGAAAGAATATTTGTAGCTATAACTGGAGTTTCCATGGTTAACAGTTGTCGCTAGCCTTCAGTCATACATATCATTCACCCCTACAAAAGAAAAGAAACAACCAAGCTCTGATACTAATTTTCTGAACCTTACTCCTAAGATCCTTATGAGCCTGAAGATTTGTATGGGGAAAATCTAATCCTAATAGAAAAGATGGATAAGAAAATCCATACTGAACTAGAAGATAAGGACTATGAGCTAATGAACTTATCACCATCATATGAGCCAATCCGCAAAGGATAAAAAGGAATCTGCTTTTGTCCCCCACTCTTAGTGTGTGTTGTCCATTTTTATTTGTCTATTATAATAATTAGTGGACATTGTTTGCTTTAGTTTATTTATTTGTAATTATTAAAGTATGTTGGCTACTTTAGTTAGTGTGGTTTGAGCTAACTACTTTATAGTGTTTGTAATTATAAAAGTGAGCTCGCCACTTTAGTTTGTCTATTTGTAATAATTGAAAATGAGCTGGCTAGCCTAGTTTTTCGATTGTAATTATTCTAACTCCTTTTCTTCTCTATATAAGGAAGAGCTCTATCAGTTGGAAGGAAGCAAGAAATTCCAATAAAAGTTCTCTCTTTCAAAAACTATGAGTCTCTAAGCTTTCTTTGCTAATAGCCAACAAGATTACTATCATCTCTCCCTTGCCATATTCTTCATCTCATCTTTACCTTTATTTGGTATTATTATCTCCTGTCTGCACCATACTAAAAGGACTGTGGAAGCCATTGGTGGGTAGACTAAGAGGACTGTGGAGCCATTGGTGAGCACAAGGCTAAAGGACAGTGGCAAAGTGGTTTGGAGATGCCTTAGAAGCCATAGTCAGATGTTAAACTGCTTATGAAGACTTGTTAGTCTGTTGCTGCTGATCATAGTCATATGTGTAGCCTATCCATAGTCAGAGCCAGGTTGTTTCTTTTCTTTTGCAGGGGTGAAAGATATGTATGATTGAAGGCTAGTGGCACCTGTTAACCATGGAAACTCCAGTTACAGCTACATATACTCTTTCAATTCCTTCAACCTCACAACCTTCTACTTCTGCTCCTCTTACAGTTACTATTTCTCCTTCTCCTTCCTTTAGAAAATCCTTCTCTTCTAAAATAGACTACCTTTTTGAACTTAGTTATATGCTTGATAACCAAAGATCCAAGACACAAATATCCCCTTCCTTAATTCTTATGATGCTCTCCAAAAGAACAAAGCCTCTTGGACCAGATCGATCAAAACCCTAATCAAACAAACTCTAAAGTCTATTAAGGAGTATGTCCAATCCTCCACCTTTAATCAGTTTCCTATTCTAGCTATCAGAACATAACAGTTCATTACTCCGAAGATTCCTCCTTAGTTCATCCATTAGTGGGTTGTTCAAGGCTACACCCACATCCACTTTGGAGCCATCAGAATAGCAGTTAACTATCATGAGAGAAAAGGTATGCCTGTCTTTTGCTAGATAATAGGTACTTGCAATGCCAATATGTAATAATTGGGATAGTAGAAACTTCTCTTAATGCAAGATTAGTGATGTTCACTTTCTACCCCAATTTCAATTTATCATTCAAAGATCTGCATGTTCTTAGTGCTTTGAAGGTCCAGATTTAGATCACTAGAGCCCCTCAGGTTGCTACAGCAATAGCAACAACCTTGCACTACCAAATGATTTACAACATTCAAAACCATGCTATTGATCTCTCGCTCCCACATGAGAATGAAGCCCTGTTAATCATGGCTGACACATAAAATGCTTTAACATGCATACATATTCCTAGGCAAATCTTTAGGAATGAACTCCTTCAATTGCTGCTAAAAACATGGATGACAAGTTATGAGAAGATGCATGAAAGTACCCAACCGGTCCAATCAACTGAACCAGTTTACTACAGGCGAGCAGATGGAACTGTGGAAACTAAGTTTGAAAAAACTCCACATCCTAGTTCAAGCAACGCTTTCTCCACTCAATTTATGATGACTCCCCATGAACCAAAAGTTGGCATAATAGTTGTCTACTTCGAAAGTAATGGATCTCCTATGTATCCATTCAAACGAGATGGACATTGCTTTTTTTATGAGTGTCGTTGCAAAGATTGCTTGTATAATGCAGATGAAGAATAAGAAGAAATAAAAACTGGTCGAATAAGGAAAAACTGCTCTGAGGCAGAACTAAAATGAAGATTTGAAGATGGTGATCCTTCTGTTGGATTACTTGGAGAATCCTCTGGGAAATATGATTACATTGTCAAATATGGTCATATCCCTAAGCCTCTCTCTCAAACACCAAATGAAACTCTTCCTAAAGAACCTTCCAACTAAACACCATTTCCTTGTCCCAAACAAAACCCGAAATGGATCCCAAAACAGCCTAGCCTACCCATCCTACCACAAGTCTATATGTTTCAACCAACAGACAAATATTTTCCACCACTGCTAGACCAAACCAACCTAAATACCCAAATCAGAACCATGGCTCATATCAAAACCCCCACAAGGGTTGACTCTCGAGGATAACCATTGAGCATTACTCTAGCTGAAGCAATTCTTAATTGGCAGTCAACAAATGTCCAAGTGCAGAACCGACATCTCAAAAATATAAAATCCAAGGTAGACAAAGTTTCTCAATAAGTTACAAAAGTGGATGACAGATTGACTGAGCTTCAGCGAGATGTGTATGAGCTGATGATAAGGTTGTAGTTTCAAGTTGAAGAAAATCATAAGGAGGTAATACAATTAGTAAATCAAAAGGTATAAACTGAAGAGATAAGAAGAAAGGCTACTGAGATCTAAAAGCTAAAAGACCAAATAGCCAGAATTGAAAAGGATTTTAATGCATCTCAAACCTTTCACCAAAAATACCAAGACCTTTTTGAAATACATTTGCCAAAATCCTCTCTAATTAAACCACCAGTCCTTCATATCCCTACCACAACAAAACTTGAACACCATGGCCTTTCTACTTACTTGTTCCACAAAAAGCTAGAGCTGGATAATTTCCAATTCAACCTAAACAAAAGGATTCCTCCATGCATACTGCCACTTCTATAGAATCTGTTTAAAAGCCTCCAAAAAAACCACCAGAAAGCACACAATCCTTACCATCCTTTTCAATGGTCAATTCTAAGCCTACAAATTATTCTTAGTCTTCAGAGCCTAGCAGTTAAGAAAAGTATTCTTCCTCCTCAAAAGAAGATGTTCCTGCTCAATTTATGGTAGATCTGCCTACAGGCCCAACCTATACAGTAGATCCTCTAGCAGACAAAATGGATACCTCAGCTCCAGCTAATGAAGAAAGAACTTCGGCCAATTCCGGAGGTCATTGGTTTACCTTGGATGACACCAGCCCATATCTTTACAAAGATCATTTTTAAGAATTTAGGGTTTGGATAAATTCTTGGCTGAAGAAACCTGGAGCAGTTATTTGGAATGTCCTTGAAGAGTTTGTTACAAGAATGATTGGGAGACTTCAAGATTGGTACAAAGCTCTAGATGAGTATTCGAAGCTGACATTGGTTCAAAGTCCTAGAGCTTCATATTTCTTAAGTATCTTATATGCAGAATTTGAAGGTAAACCCCAAGAAGAGACAAACATTATAAGGAGAGAATACTTTCAAATGAAGTGTTTCTCTTTACTGAAGAAAGACTTGAATTTTCACTATCAAAGAATGGCTAAGAAGTACTATCAACTTAGTGGATGGACAAGTGCAAACTTAAAGGAGGCCTTTACCACCTCCTTGCCAGAAATCTTAGCCACCTCTATGCACCAGATTATTTGATAGAAAGAAAAATCTATTAGTGATTTTTTTTAGAGAAATGTACCAATTGATGATTCAAGATCTTGAAAAGTTATGCAGTGAAAGGAAGGTGATAACACAAATGCTTGACAAACAGAAGAATCCTTCCTTAAAGAAGTCTTACTGGCGAAAGGATTTGCTGATCAAATGTGAAGGAAACGATAAACATTGTGCTTGCCCTTTTAAGAAAAAGAAACATTTCATTAAGATGAAAACTAAAGGCACGAGCTCCAAGAAGAAATGGAGATACTTCAGGAGTAAGAAGTATAGAGGAAAATGAAAATCCAATAGGTGTTACATCTATGGTGAAAAGGGGCATTTTGCCGAATGATTTCCTAACAAACCACAACAAGCAGTAAGGATGATTCAACAGATTCAAATATCCTCTGCAGTTGATCTAAAAAATGCAGACGTTGAATATCTCTTCTCTATTGAAGATGAGCCTTCTGATGAAACTACCTTTGCTATTCAGGACACCTACTCTGATGATGAACTAGGATATTCAGAGAGTTATGCAATGACTCCTCTAATGGTAGCTCCAATGAAGGAACTCAAGATTAAAGAAGATCATCCAGTTCCCTTGGTATATGTATAGGTCTATCTTGAGCCCTTCTCAATGCCCATTAAGGCCATTGCATTCATCAACACAGGAGCTCACATTTCGGTAATGAATCCAAAAGTCCTTCTGGCCCATTATTGGTAGCCCTATAAGTACTTCCTGGCTACCAATGGAGAAGTATTCTATACAAGCCTCATTACAGCAAAGCCTATCACTATCCAATTCTTCCCGGCCTGCAAAATCCATGCGAGATTTCTTGGGTCCTCTCTGCCAAACTAGGACCCTTTTATGGGCTTTGACCTTTATTGGAAGCTGGCCAAGTTAAGGGTTCTCTATGGGCTCAAAGTTCATAAGTTATTTTAAGCCCTATACAATAGTCACATCCCTGTTAACTATCCAGCCTAGTATAGTCTAAATATCTCTAGCCTTAGCCAATATGGTCCAACAATTAAAAGCCCAATGTTGTGTAAAAAACCACACAGATTTCCTATCCAAAAACCAAAAGCCTTTATGGACCAACCTGGCCTTTTTCATCTCATTACCTTTTAAACTCAATGAAGATGTTAACCCAACAAAGGCTATACACCTTGGCATGAATCCTGAGGACCAGAAGTTGGCTTATTAGGAGTGTTCTCAGCTTTTAGCTTATGGGCTTATTAAGCCTACTAATTATGAATGGGCTTGCCAGGCCTTTTATGTCAATAAGCGTTCAGACCAACTCAAAGGAAAGAAACGACTTGTTATTGACTACCAGCCTTTAAACCACTTCCTTAGAGACGATAAATTTCCACTGCCTAAGGTTTCCTCAATGTTTGTTCATTTGTCGCAGAGAAAATTGTTTTCAAAATTTGATTTAAAGGAGGGTTTTTGGCAGCTAGGCATTATTCCAGAAGACAGGCATAAAACTACATTTTGTATTCCTAACCGACATTATCAATGGAAGGTCATGCAGTTTGGTCTGAAAGTAGCTCCCTCACTATTCCAAAAGGCGATGATAAAGATTTATAAGCCTATACTCCACAGTGCCCTCATTTGCATAGATGATATCTTGTTGTTCTCACCAGATGAAGACTCACACATAAAACTGCTTAACAAATTCATGAGTCTTACCAAGCAGTATGGAGTTATGTTGTCACCTATAAAAATGAAAATAGTTAAGGAAGAAATCAAATTCCTAGGGATGACATTTCGAGATGGTCAGTACCAGCCAAAACCCCACATTGCAGCTGAATTATTAAAATTTCCTGATGAGAATCTGACATGCAAGTAGATACACAAATTTCATATAATTGCCAATTATCTACGCAGTTTTGTTCCCCACTATGCAAAGCATGCAAAACCTTGACAACTCATGCTAAAAAAATATTCTCCATCATGGGGATCCAGTCAGACTTTAGCAGTCAAAACTCTTAAAAGAATACTCCATCAGCTGCCACCTTTATAGATTCTCTCCACAGGGAAAAAACTGTTGCAGACAGATGCTAGTGTAGCTACTGGGGGCCTATTCTCTTAGAAGACAATGATGGAAAGAGATGAATTTGTGACCATGCCAGTGGATCATTCAAAAAATCTAAAAAGCACTACCATTCAACATTCAAAGAAATCTTGGCCGTAAAAAATGGAATAAAAAAGTTTGAGTTCCATGTCATCGGTCATAAGTTCACAATGCTTATAGATTGCTCATCCTTTCCTAAGATCTTAGAGGCTAAAAAATCTGTTCTTAATCCATAACTACTTAGGTCAAAAGATTGGTTCAGCAAGTACTGTTTTGAGGTGAAGCATATAAAAGGGGACTCCAACCTCATCCCAGACCTCAAGATATCTCTGTCCTCCACCTAGTTTATCCAATTATGCCAATGGCCTCTCTTTTATCTTCCTCCTCAGCCTTCTCAACTTCCTCATCAACTCACTCAAAAATATCCAAATTACCATATCTTAAGATAGGCACACCGCTTGAAGTTATTTTACCATCCACTTACTCTCAAATTACTGACCTTGCAGTCAAGCAGATATTCTCTTACCAATCCCCGTTATTAAGGATTTTTGCCCTACCTTTATTAAAGTTTTAGGGTTTCACCCTTTCTATCCATTTCTTAAGGTCTATACATTCATGGATTTCACCTCAATCAATGAAGGAGGGTGGATTTGGCCAAAAGAGTTATTAATCTTCTTATGGCACTTCTATCATCTTTATACCATAGCTATAGAGGTACAACCTCTCCATTTCGGCCGATATCTAGATAAGCTATAGAGAAAGGTCTAGTTCAATCCTCATCTTGTTACCTTCCTTGAATTGTTTCAACTATTAGGTAGGTGGATTGACTTCATACGTGTTAGGGCCCAATACTGCTCTCCTGATACAACACTCAACAAAAGGGTTATCTTTACAGTTCATAGGCCCTATCTCATTGGCCCTTCAGGAATGACTACAGAAATGCTTGGGTGCCTATATTATTATAAAGAAAACCAATTTTTCTTATGGACTAATTCATGAGCAGTTTAGAGAATTTCAATGTTATATGTTTAAATGAAACAAGACTATTCCCAAAGAAATCTAACCCACTCTTGTTGAAGATGCTCCTTAGGACACTCTTCTTCAAAGATACAACAATGATCTCAATGCCATGTGTAGAGACTAGGAATGTAATCCTAGCCAATAACTTAAGGCTCTTGATAGCCAGTTTTTTAGACCTTACTCCTAAGATCCTTATGAGCCTGAAAATTTGTATCTAAAGTATGGGGAAAATCTAATCTTGACAAAAAAGATGGATAAGAAAATCCAGACTAAACTAGAAGATGAGGACTATGAGATAATAAACCTATCACCATCACATGAGCCAATTCGCAAAGGATAAGAAGGAATTTGCTTTTGTCCCCCCACTCTTAGTGTGTGTTGTCCACTTTTGTTTGTTTGTTTATTATAATAATTAGTGGACACTGTTTGCTTTAGTTTATTTGTTAGTAATTATTAAAGTATGTTGGCTACTTCAGTTAGTGTGGTTTGAGCTGGCTACTTTATAGTGTCTATAATTACTAGAGTGCGCTGGCCATTTTAGTTTGTCTGTTTGTAATAATTGAAAATGAGCTGGCTGGCTTAGTTTGTCGATTGTAATGATTCCAACTCCTTTTCTTCTCTATATAAGAAAGAGCTCTATCAGTTGGAAGGGAGCAAGAAATTCCAATAAAACTTCTCTCTTTCAAAAACTATGAGTCTCTAAGCTTTCTCTGCCAATAGCCAACAACATTACTATCATCTCTCCCCTGCCATATTCTTCATCTCATCTTTACTTTTCTTTGGTATCATTATCTCTTGTCTGCACTGTACTAAAAGGACTGTAGAAGCCGTTGGTGGGCATACTAAGAGGACTGTGGAGCCATTAGTGAGCACAAGGCTAAAGGACAGTGGCGAAGTGGCTTGGAGATGCCTGAGAAGCCATAGTCAGATGTTGAACTGCTCATGAAGACTTATTAGTCTGTTGGTGCTTATCATAGTCATACGTGTTGCCTGTCCATAGTCATAGCTATTTGGTATAGACAGTCACTATTGTTCCTTTTTAACCCTAAGCAGTACAACCAAAAGCAAAGGTTGTACAACCAAGACCTTGGCTATATAGCTCTCCTTCGAACCCTAATTTTAGAACTTTCATCTCCTTCTCTATGATTGGACATGAACAAGATACAACCAAAATCATTCTCATTTATGGTGCACTCTTATTCTTCTATAAATACCCCATTATTTGAAGAAGATGGTGAGGATTAGAAAATCACTAGAAAACTCTCCCAAATTTTCTTTATAACCATCACTATAATGGAAACCCTAAAACCTTAACTCATTCCAATCATTTCCAAGGTAGAACAAGGCTTTGTCTTTGTATTCCTTAAGCATTCCTAAGCATCTTAGAGGATAAAAATCAAATGTGAGCCTCTAAGGGCAAGATAATCATCAAAAGGCATCCAAGAAACCCTTCCCCCTCTCCCTTCCATTCCCATTCTTTTTCTTTTTCTATTTTCAAAAACCCAAGAATGGTAGGCTATACAGACTCCATATAGTTTGTGCATTTCTCCATCCGAGTTATACAGCCCTCCTCAATCTGCATCCTAGCTTATAAAATTTTCTTCTTCTTACCTGGACTCCTTCCTTTCTAATATTTTTTTGTGATGTATAAAGGCTCCATTAGCATAATAAGAGAAGGCCAATAGGTCGAAGATCCCTATTCACTAGAGAAATGGAATTATGAATGAGTTTAAGAAGGTTTTTTATGGTTGATTTTATGCTAACACTGTGTGTTCTTCTATTTTGAGTTTAATGTGATATTAAGGTTTTATTTTGATATTTTTTAGGCAATAACCAAGTAAGGAATGTGTTATTCCTAGGACCTTGAGAGCTCTACTATAGCTATGGTTATTTCTATGTGGGTAATTGAGTATATGTTTTGTCCTTAAAACTTATTTCCTTATTGATTAGCATTTTAACCTTTTTGATGGTTAGCAACACACATGGATGTCATGCTCTTTATAAGCAATAAAAGGAGAGAATTCATCAACCCTAGGACCCCTTTTGTGATGATTTCACCTTAAGCCATTAAGATCCTCTAAAATGCTTACATTTCATGTCTATTTTTTCTTCATGTTTTATGTTGTGAATTGTATTTGTTATGCTCTTGATATGATGTTGGGATACATGTGATTGAGGACTTAGAAACATGTATTAGGTACCCTAACTTTGTATAAATGATAAGGTGTTGATTAAGGACTTTATTTTTTTATCTTTGCTTTCTTTTACTTACCTTTTGTTAATAATTACTAACTTGTGTTTTTCTTTTAGATGTAGGCATTTTGCTTAAATTAGACCATGAATGATGGTCTCAATAATCATCCTTTGATGGTTATTCTATATGATGAATGATGATATGCATGTTTTCCCTATGCCATGTGACATGCCTCTATCCCCTTGGGATGATATGCTTGATATGTGATGGATATATGGATATTGATAGGTATGTCACTCCTTTTGCCATGATGCATGATCCCCATCCCCATTAAGTTGATGACTTGCCTTTTCTATTTTGATTGCACTAGAGGCATGTTTAAGATCGCTAATTAGACTAATTAACAACTTGGTTAAAATGTTAAATGTAAACCAAAAATGCTCAAAGGTCGAATCTTAATATTTGTTAACCTCTTCACTAAGCCATACCTAATTTTTGAATCTAATCTTTAATGGGGATAAGACAAAATGGGCCTTATAAATGACTTAGCATAGGTTCAAATTTCACCTTGCCAGAATTCTTGTCTCAGCCAAAGTGAAGTGGCAACTCCATGTCCTTAGGGATGATACCAATGTATTATCCTGCCTTGCTACCTTGTTAACCACTACTTTGGAAAAGGGGCTCCAATTTTGCGTGAGGCCTCAAGGATCCTCTGTTATGCCATGACTAAGGGTTACTACCAATGTATGACCCTCATCCACTCTATCACCCGATGATTGATAAAATATAGGAGTTGCAAGCAAGATTTTACTCATTCAAGCAAAAACCCAAGGCACTGATAATTTAATCATTCAAGCAAAAGCCCAATGCACTAACAATCTATCTTATGAAATATCAGTCTAAATCTTTTAAAATGTTCAAAATTTTCAAAAAATGAAGTACAAATCCAACTTGGTGAAAAATATTAAAGCACTTCGATCATATTAAAATGGTGAATATTTAAGCCAATAATCCATTGATTATCTTAGAGATTATAGGATAGTCTCATAACTAACTCCATTAGGAACACCATAGTGGAATGTTGTAGATGAATAGATAAATTGAATCTTATTAGATATGGTTTTATCTATGATGAGTTAGATCTTTCAATCTCTTTTTGGGATATGCCTTGGAAATTGTTATGTTCATGCTAAATAAAGTCCCACTAAAGGTGATTGAAAAGACACCATATAAGATATGGACTAGGAAATCTTTTAGTTTGTCTTTTCTAAATATTTAGGGCTATGATGCTTATGTGAAGCATCAAATTTCAAATAAATTGGCACCCAAATCAAACAAATGTTATTTTATAAGATATCCTAAAGAAATAAAAGGATATTACTTTTACAATACTTTTAAGAACAAAGTGTTTGTTGCTTAAAATGGTGTCTTTTTAGAAAGAGAGTTCATTTCTAAAAGAACTAATGGGAGTAAAGTTTAACTCGAAGAAATTTGAGAACCACAAGATAATATTGAACCACCTATGAAATCTTAACAGAATTCATAGGCAAATGTTGAACCTATACAAGTAACAACTTTAAGAATGTTTATAAGAACACGTCAAATACTTGAGAGTTATGGATTTCTCCTAATTACAGTAATGAAGTGATGCTTACAGGCTAAAGTGAGCCTACATCTTATTAAGAGGTTGTGGATAATCTAAACTTTGAAAAATAGCTACAGGCCATGAGATATGAAATGCAATCCATGTATGATAATCAAGTATGGACTTTGATTGATCCACCTAATGGTTTAAAAACTATTGGGAGCAAATAGGTTTTCCAAAGAAAACAAACATGGATGTAATGTCCATACCTAGAAAGCAAGGCTGATTACAAAAGGTTACAAGCAAACACATGGTATAAACTATGATTAAACATTTTTATCAAGTTCTATGCTTAAATCCATTCAAATTCTCCTCACCATAGTCGTATACTATGATTATGAGATATAAAAAATGGTTGTCAAAATAATATTTCTTAATGAAATCTCCTTAAGGTTATGTATATGACATAGGTAGAAGGTTTTATCAGTCGTAAGAATTCTATAAAGGTTTGCAAGCTTCAAAGATCCATTTATGAATTTAAGCAAGCTTTTTGGAGTTGGAATCTTAGCTTTGATAAAGCAGTCAAAGAGTTTGGCTTTATAAAAAATGAAGATGAGCCTTATTTTTATAAGAAGGTTAGTAGGAACGTAATAATTTTCCTTATGTTATATGTTAATGGCATATTACTTATTGGAAATGATATCCCCACCCTACAAAATGTTAAATTGTGGTTAGGGAATTGTTTTTCAATGAAAGACTTAGGAGAAGCCCCATACCCTTTAGGCATTAAGATCTATAAGGATAAATCTAAAAGGCTTATTGGCCTAAGTTAGAGTACACATATTGATAAGGTACTAAATAGGTTGAATATGTTAGGTTCCAAAAGAAGATTCTTACCAATGTCACAAGTCATAACTTTTATTAAGACTCAATGTCCATAAACACAAGATAAACGAGGGCACATGAGTGGGATTCCATATGCTTTTGTTATTAGATCTATCATGTATGCCATGTTATGTACTCAACCTAATGTCTCATATGCACTGAGTACAACAAGTAGGTACCAGTCATATCTAGGTGAAAGTCACTAGATAATAGTTAAGAATATCCTTAAGTACTTGAGAAGGACTAAAGATGTATTCTTAATATATGAAGGATAAGAAGGTGAGCTAGTTGTAAGTGGTTACACAGATGCTAGCTTCAATATGATAAGGATGATTTTTTATAATAGTCAAGTTATGAATTTTATCTGAATGAAGGCGTTGTGAGCTAGAGAAGTTCAGAGTAAGACATCGTGGTTGATTTTACAATAGAAGCTGAGTATATAACTGCCTTAGAAGCAACTAAGTTATTTAAATCAAGAAATTTATCACTAGACTAAATGTTGTACCTAGCATTTCAAATCCAATAAACTTGTATTATAATAATAATAGAGCCATAGTATAGGCTACAAAGCTAAGATCACATTAATGATCCAAACACATACTCAGGCATTTCCAATCCCATTCAAGAGATCATTGAGAGACGAAACATGAAGATATGCAGAGTGTCCACCAATGACAATATTGTTGATCCATTCATCAAACTACTATCACAACCAAAGCATGATAGTCATGTTAGGTCAATGGGTATTAGATATAATTTTGATTGGGCCTAATGCAAGTGGGAGACTCTTAATTATGTGCCCTAAGCTAATTCTTGTAATAGATATTTTCTTAATAATGTCATGGTTGCATTTTTATTAAATATCTCTTTTATACTTTATTTATGACTAAATTATAAATTTTATGAATAGTTAATTTTACCTAATATCATTAAGTATGTGACTTGATAGTAAAACCTTTTAGGGGTAAAGAATTATATTATAAATTATCCCTAATCAGTCATTATTGTTGGAATAATAATAAATAAAGACTAGTATATGTTTTAATTGATGACTATGTTTTACTAGTCATGAATATGTGATATTAAGTCAAACACATAGAGACATGTTTAAGAAATGTTGTATTGGACCGATTGCTATGAGAAAACTATGTGAATTGATAATCATAACTAATTCTCATATAATGGTATTAACTTAATCTTCAGACCTAAAAATCACCATGGATTCTAATATGATGAACTTCATATTTTGATATAGTTTAACATTATCTTTATCAATATGATTATACATATTGATATTGGACATGAAGTAAATCATATAAAGAAATACGAGTGATTAAAAAGGAATTTGTCACTCATGTATTTATGAGAAATATATTTTTGAGGCCCTTGATAAGTTAGACTGAAGAGTTACATAGCCATGTGAAGATGAATTGATAAAGATTATTAATGTCATTTTACATCAGTATACTTAAAGACCGAGAAATAATTAAACTATATAAGTATGACATGATACATGTCTTATGTTCAATTGAGATATAATGTGACTAAAGGATTATAATATTTGTAAAATAGGTTAGGTGGGATCATAGACCTTTACATAATATGGGTGGTCATAATGTCTTTTTAGAGGCCATTTATGACTTATGGGTCACAAATTGGTTTTGGGCCACTGCCAATATTTTGTGAACCTATAGGGTCACAACTTAGAACAAACATAAAATGTTATGATATTTTCTGCTCTCTCTAGATATATATTAAGATAATTAAAGATGTTTTTTGGATATTTAGATAACCTTTTCATTTTAAAGGTTAAAATAAAAAAATATATATTATCTCATATGTATCTTTAAGAATAGAGTTGGCATAAATATCTTAATGACTAAGATATATATGTAAGTTTAGGATTTTTCGATAGCAAGTGAGAATATTCACATTGTTTTTATCATAAAACATTTTAGAGAGAAAAAATCCTAGTGCTAGCCTACTACCATTTTGGAGATAACTCATTCGTGTGAATACCTATGGAGGATGTTCACTCTTTGGTAGCAGATGTTCAAGCTCGAGGCAGGGTGTCACCGATGTAAACTCCCTCTATGCCTTCCAATGATCGCATAACCATTGTTCAAATTGGTAGGTTTCACATTTTTCTTATAGGTTTAATCAAATTGCATGGATCTTTGATAGGTTTCATATGTAAAAATGTTTGCTCTTCCATTGTGCTCATTCTACAAAACCTAACATTATGACCTCCTTATGACTTAGCTTACAATTAGACTTATGCCACTAGGCTGCTAACTATGCTTAGCCAAGATGTAGCCCCTACGTATTATGGTTTGCTAGTGTCTTAAATAACTCCATCTCAACTTTAACCATGGGTCAGCCTTTCCTCGTAGGCCTACTAGCTCCACGTAAATTCTAGACCTAGGGTGGATTTAATACCAATTATAATGGCTTGAACCCAATTACCTTACATAACTTATGAATAACGGCCAAACCACATAACTTAAAATATTTAACCCAGGTTGTTGTAGTAGTTAGGCCTAAATCTATATAAGCTACTAAACTTTCTTGTTAACTTTTGATGTGGGATTTCCATAATCCCCAAGCACCTTAAGCTAATACCTTTAGGTGTGAAGCACATCAAGCTGACACCTTAATTGGGAATGTTACAAGAATGAACTAAAGGATAAATGGATAAGTGAAATAAAATTATAAAAGATGCATAAGAAATAATATGGACAATGAACACACGATGATGAGCCATTTATGTGATACGACCTATGATATGGCATATATAATCTAAGCCTTTACATAAATTAATCTAAGATTTACACATATCATCTTCCCATTTATAGATGCAAAAACAATCTAAGACATAATAAATTGTCTAAACATATCACAAGTTCTACATAAGGCATGTAACCATCTATGTAGATGATCTTCCTATTTATGCACATTAACATAAAATCTATAAAAATGAGGAAATAATAAGGTAGAAGAAAAACAAGTCAATGTAAAGTAATTATAACAAAAACATATCATACATAAGCATAAATTAGCATGCATTATGGTATTAAAACATCAAACTAATGATAAAAAGCATCATATGTCACATGTACTAACAAAATGACTAAGTGAACATAAAACACATCATGCCAAACATGTACAGATTTCGTAACATGTATAACATTACATTTGAATATGCATATATAAATATAACCTGAATGGAACTTAAAATGCATATGTAAATGACTAGTTAATTATGAAATAAGCATTAAAATGGTTAAAAAAATGCAAAAGATGGTGTAAAATAAGTAAAACAAAATTAACAAAAGAAAGAAGGGGATCAAAAGATGCATTTAGTATCTAAGCTCGTATGGGTTTTATTCTCAAGAATGCCAAAATTAATCTCAAATCATCCAAATCACATTCCAAACTATCCTTAATCCATAAAAGGCTTAAAAAAAAAAAAAGAGAAGTATGAAACTCAAAAAGAGTCACCAAAGTACCTAAAATAAGCAAGAAAATCTGTAAGAAAAGCAAGGGATAGATTTTGGGACCTAAGCCTATACAGGTTTTCTTCCTTGAACCCTTTTTCCCCCCCTTCCCTCCCCCCTCCTCCTTCTCAAACATGCTCAAATCAATCAAATTATAAGCTAATTATAAGTAAAAATAAGGTTTCTAAACATGTAAATATGATGTAGAAACTTAAACAAATACATAAAAATAAGTAGGACAAGTTCCTTTAGGATTGATTCTTCTAAGCTTTCAATCCCCTTTGTTTTGGGTCTTATTTTATCTTGAGATATTATGTTTTGAGAGCATGCTCCAAGCTCTTAAAGTCCCAAACTCTAAATTCTAGCTTATTATCCCTGATGCTTTTTTTTCCCTCCTGTACTCTTCTCTAAGCTTTCATGATTTTCATTTTTAATTTTTTGACATAAAAATGATTTAGATGTGTTCTTGAGATGTTAAGGAGGATGTAAAGATATTGTTTGAATGGATTTTGGATGATAGAAATTAAATATTATTCTTTTTTTCTTTCATCCTCTTTTTCTCTTCTCTTTCTTTTTCTTTTTCTTTTCACTTCTACAAATTCTTAAGGTTTTTTATGGTGTTTTTAGGGAAGAAAAGATGAAAAGAATAAAGATTAGTCATGAAAAATGAGTCTCTACCTCCTTCATGTTCAACCATGCCTTACATCAACTCTTTTTAATAATTTACATCAACTTTCCTTAAAAAGGCCCATATAGGGTTAAGTTATACCTTATGGGCCTAGCAAAGCCCATATATGCTTCTGATAGTCCAAATGCCCATTTTGAACTTTTTTACCCCTAGTTAGAACATCTTAAAACATCCTTATAACCCTAAAAAAAGGTAATTTCTATAAATTTTGACAATCAAAATCAAAGAAACCAAGAATAGTTTTCTAAGAAATCATTATTAAGTCTTAGCCACATATATAGATGTAAAAATTTAGTGTCTACATTCTGCCAACTAAGCTCCTCTTTTTTTTTTTCCTCATTCAGCTCTTTTCTTTTTCAACCCATGCTTGCTTTTTATTCTCTTTACCATCCTTGATGACACCCAACTCAATGATATTATCTTTGAGATCCTAGTAAATGAACTTGTCTAACAATGCAAAACCTAACCAACTCATTATCACTAAGAGTGAAGTCGTCTTTATCCTAACTCTTCTATTTCAAAGACCATTCCTTCATTTAATGGCTCTTAGATTTTGGTTCTGTCTTGAAAAAACTCAAGTATTGTTGCATCATTAAGTATTGTGGCATCATTATCAATCTTTTTTACCTAGTTTCAATAAATTATTTAAAAGGTCTATAACTAGATATAAAGTCCATTACCCTATACTTTGACTTCTCCCCCTCTTTCATAAAGTATTTAGAAAGCGGCTTTTGAGGATCTTTGACAACCATTAATCTTTTTCCTGTCTCATAACTAAGTTTATTCTTAAATATCTAAATTTTAAAGTTTAGGAATTAGATTGTCCTACTTGTACATTTGCTTAATCCTTATCCAAGTAGAAAATACATCTTTAGCATAACCCTTACAACCCTTGGATATATCCATTCATTATAAATTTTAGATATTAGGAAACTGTGGCATGGTGATACTTAGTGCAAAAATAACTTCTTCCAATTTAGCTTAAATGGCAGTTATTTCCACTTTAAGTGAAATCTTAACCTTTTAATGTAAGGAAGATGGCATTTCTCTAAGAGGGAGGAACCAAGGTCATCAATAAAGTATAAAGTAATTAAAATATCTAACGTAGTGACTCAATTACAAATGCAATCAGGCCTCTTTTCACCATGGTTTTGAAAGATTAACTATTAGTCTTGTGCTATAATCATAAGCCTACATGATATTTACTAAGGCATTTAGTTTAATAGTAGTCATCCCAAACTTAAGCAAAAGCTTTAATAAATAGACATTGATTCCGGACCTATCATCCATCATAATGCAAGGGTTGCACTTTCCTTCATTTAGTTTAAATGAATAGGGCCATGTTATGGTCCCTTCCTTCGGATGGTAAATCTACATTAATGAACACTACTTTCCCTCTTTCTTGATGTCTTACTAAAGATACCACTTTAATAGATGATGTCATTCTAGAGATGGTGAGACTTAATAATGTTTTAACCATGACTTTTTAGTGTTCTTTAGAAGTGACCAACTATACAATAATTTGAATTAGGGTCCTTTTTAGTTGCTTTAAGAGTGAATCCTCTCCTTCTAGGGTCTTCTCATTCTAGTTCTTTTTCTTCATCTTTATAACATCTATAGAACTTTCTACTCCTAGTGATAAGGTTCATATCTTAAATCTCCTCATCATTAGCGATATATTTATAAATGTTTTCTATCACTCTATATCTACTTCTTCAATAGTGTTCATCACCATACCTTCACTAACCTTGAGTTATCATCAATAACCCTTGAACTAGTTATGGTGCATTTTAATAGTAAGGTAGTGGATTTTCTTTTGTACTTAGTCAGCCTAGAAAAAGACTAGTAACTTTTCTAACATCAATTAAGTTTTGGATCTCATGTATTAGCCTCACACAATTATCAATTTAGTGCTCGAGGTTTCATTAAAATGAGCAAAAAGTATTCAAGTTTTAACTCTTTAGAAGTGAATTTAGGAGTAGCTTTAGGTCTAATAAATGTAGCCACCCTCTATGCTTTCAAGTGCTCTAGATAAAAACATCCTAAAATATGTAAATTGTCTTTGTTATCTCATAGTGTGAACATCAACACCTCTCTATTAATTGCCATTCTAATTTTGTTTTATAAGCATTATATTTTAAGATTATTTATATGAGAACCTGATGAGAACCATATTCATTTTACCTTATGAGGATAAGGATAATAAAGCTAGAAAAAGAGGAATTTGCTTGGTGAAATCTTAAACCAAATAAGAACCTATTCAAGGTAGTACTGATAATCCTAAATGAATCCAAATAGGCATAACCTTTTAGAACCAAACACAATTCTTATGGTTAGATGTGCATATTACTAGTTGGTTGCACAAATGACTTCTTAGCAATATAAACAATCTAAAATGCTATTTTCTAGATAATTCCTAATCCTTATCATTTTATATAAGATGTGGGAAGGGATTAGGTGTTGTATGTGCACCCAATAAAGGTGCACCCTTTCCCCTCTCTATAAATATACCTACTTGCTAAGAGTGGAAGGAGATCAATCTTCCTGAATAAAAATCTACCTAAATTAATTCTTAAAACCCCAAACCATAGAAAAATTTAGGACTTAAATCCTCTAAGAAAAACCTAAAAAAGTTAAACTAAAACCTTCCTTTCTCCTTGCAATCTTTATTCTTATTAGATTGAAATCCACTAAAAAGGTATCTTTTGAGGGCAAAGCTAACCACAAGCATATGTTCTATTCTCATTTTCATTTTTATTAATTTTGAAACCAAACATCAATAATCCTTCAAGGATTATCTCAATGGCCCCAAAACTTTAAGATTTATATAGGCCACTCTATTACTCATAACATCTATCTCAGTGTTATGTTTGGGTCCTTTTGTGTTAGCATTCAATGTTCTAAACTATGGAAGGAATGACTGGGGATGCTTTAATGGCCAATGACCCATGCTGCATAATTTTTCATTATTTATTTTTTATTTATGTCTTCATTACCTCCTATTAATCCCATTTTGTCTATATGGTTCAATTATTATCTTTACATACTAATATGGTTTACAGTTTTGTTACACACACCATATATTACACTTTTCCATATATAAACATGGTTGATGGTATTATTTGGAGACTATTTATGATTATGCTTTATTATTGTAAGTCTATGCAGACATAGGAGAAAGTTGTACAACCAAGACTTTCCAAAAGTTTGTACAGACCTTTTTTACAAAGATTTTATTTTCCTCTGATGGCTATAGTGCTAATTCCCTTATCTTTTATTGCATGTTTATCATTATGTTCACTACCTTACTTTGCATTATCATTATTTACCATTGTATGAGTGATTTCTTACCATTTGCATAAGTATTCCTCATCCTTACCTTATATATATTGTTTACTACTACTTTTTCTTGCATCTTGCATCTTGCGTATTGCATTCATGCACTGCATATTAAAACTGTTATGACTGATGGCTTAATTTAGATAAATATGCTTAGAAGTATAATAAGGAAATTGATTAATAAAGGAAAAACATAAATATGGACCATAAATTCACCTAAATGTTATATCCCTATATTCGAGTGACCTAGGATGCCTAATCTCGACCCTAGATCTCTGATAGTGTGAAGATAGTTTAAATCTTCTAAAGACCTATTTGAATTGAAACCTTTCTTAGCATAAAATTTTATCTTGATCATAGTAATGATGGTAACTCCATTCGAGGTGAAGGGTATTATAGATCCTTTGATGACCTTTATAGTATCTTTTAAGTGAAGCTATCGAGAAGCCTATCCTTGAGAACCCTTAATTATCCTTACACATACCACGTTTAAAGATTGCACCAATTGTAATCTCACCTCCTCTAATTCCCTTATTGGCCCATAAACGATAAAGAGTCACAAGTAAGATTCTAATTGTTCAAGTAAAAATCAAGGCACTTATAATACCTATTTTGACTCCTAATCCTTCTTTCACCATATTAACTCCTTATTTTGACCTCTAACTCCTTAATACTTAGTTTGAATTCATATAAGTCCCTAAAGTTTTTTTAATTAAAAAACATTCCAACCTAGTCTTGATGGGTGGTATATGCTTTTATTATCATCTTCATTTGATTCCTTTCCTTGTGTCAAACCCTTATTCTTATCACCAACCCCCTTTCATCTTCTCAAGTAACTTATGAAACTTTCATACTCTTAGATAGTGGTATCAATTTGGATGTTGTAAACATATTAAGCTTGAATGTCTAGGATAAATTATCCTAATCTTCCTTAACATACCTCATTTACTCATGGCACCAAGTTTTTGGAGGGGGAGGGAAGAGGGCCTTATAAAGACAACTCAAGAAATTTCAACAACTCCAATGACACCTTAAAAGCTTTCTTAGTGATCATATATGATCCAAATGATCTAACGGATCCTAAGTTCTGGTAAACTTAGTGATCTTAGGCATTCAAAATTTAGATGGTAAGACATCTTGATTAAAAGCCAATAATTCTTTTAAATAATCTCACTTTCTTAAGTCTTTGGAGTCTATAGCCCGTTAGATTTTCTTAATCTTTTTAACAAATTCCATCATCTTAGGATCTCTTTGTATAGTTATTTTCTTATGATTTTTCCCTTAATGGTAGTCCTTCATCTACTCATCATCCACATCAATAAGAAGTGGTGTATCAATCCAATTGTTTTGCCTTTGTCCCTTTACCACTTAAAGAGGCATCATGCCTTTTTACTAAAGCCTTGTTGACCTTTTATTAAATATCATTAGCTAGAAAGTCCTTCATTATTTGCCCTATTTCTATCTTGATCCATTCTATCAACTTATCTTCAGTTATTTGCCCTTTGGACATGTTTTTAATTGATTATTTTAGCTTCATACTTTACTAAAAATGAAGGTAATACTCCTTCTAGTTAACCATTCATTTTTTTATTTTCTAGAATGGTTTTGACAAAGCTATGAAAGCAATAAAATAAGGGTCATTAAGATGATGAATGATAAAATATGATGTATACATGATATGTGTGCACAAGATAAAGCATGAACATTAGTTCTCCCAAACACGTAGATAAAGTGGCTTTTTCATAGGTCATTTGGTGAATCCAAACACTAATAAAGGTTTTAGAACAATTGTTCTCAGGTTGATCCAAGAGTAGTGAGTCTAAAACTCATTAGAGAGTGCATCTCAAGAAGATGTTTCAATTAATAAGTTTGTATAAGGTTAGAGATGCATTTATAAAGAATATTTTTGTTTTATACCTTCCAATGTCAAACTAATCTTGGTAAGAAAATACAAATGTTAAGGGTACCCTAATCCTAGAATTTTAGGTTCCTACATATGCTTTTAGATAAGGTTATTAAAGTATACGACTCTCACAAGCTAAGGTCATGTCTTTCCTTTTAATACTCATAAAGGTACGAAGCCCACAAGTGGTAACTATTGTGTATGATCTCCTAAGCCTAAATAAAGCTTAAGTCTTGCACATATAATGATTTTCATTAATTTTGATGTATTCTAATGCAAGTAGTGGATGTGTATAACGAATGCCAGGAGATTTTATTACTAAAAGCAAACTAGAATTTTTCTTAAAGTTCGACTTACACCTATTTTCAATTGTCAGGGGACTAAAAGGATAAGAAGAATGTTATGTTGGTAAATCTCAGAGGAGCGTGATGTGATAATTAAGGGATCAATAGGGTGTAGGTTCATATATTCATATCACCCTATGATAATGTGAATAAGGTCAATTAGGGATCTAATATCTTAGGAATAATACTTTGGTATCACCCCTTAAATCAAAGTATGGAATCACCATCCAATATTAGTCAGGACAAGAAATCAAGTGAAAGGAGATTTAGTCCAAATAGGTGTTGAAAGCCTAATCCATCTTTATCCAATTAGAGATTTGGATTCAGGAGTTAGGTATGACCAGAGAAAGGTATTAGGCATTTTAGGTTACTAAACTTTGTTATAGTCTTTTATCTTGAATTAAGGTTTGCTTTCAATGGTTAATTATGGTATTTAATTTCCTAATATCCACCTAAACCATACATGTAACTCATATTATCTTAGACATAATAATTATGCAAGAAAGAAAAAGAGCCTCTTACAACATAAGGGAGTGGAATAAAATATTAATCAATAGGGAGTCTTTATGTATGGGAATAGTAAATAATACTTATGCATACATGATATATGGTATGTTATAATGAAATGAAAAACACTAAAATAGGAACAATATTACTACTAATGGTCAATAAGAAAAAAAAACATGAAAATATAGCTTTTAAATCTATTAGGAGTTATCTGTACATATAGTCTGAATATTTGTATAGACCAACCAATATGTCTATACAAAATAATAGTTGTCTATGTAGACGATTAGCTCTAGTAAGCTATCAAAAGGGATTTTAAGCATGGGAAAAGGTATTTCTTGACATAAATATGCATGCTTAAGTATGATATTTAGTGTGTGTGTGAGCTTAATGAATAAGATGATGTATAAGAAATAATATATAAAGCATAAATAAAGTATGTGTTGCATAGAAACATAAATTTTCATGAAAGAATCCTAGGTCGTTGGCCATTGAGGGCCTTTGGAGTGATTTTCCTAAGTCTTTTTATGGAATAAGTCATCACCACATGGGTTCCATAGACTATACTCTATTAAGTTTGTAGTAACACAAAGAATGTAAAATATGAATTTAACAAATAAGAAAAGGATCAACATAGGTCTTTGGTCATGAAGACTTTTCCAAGGATCCTTCATTACTTAAAGATAATAGTTTTAGTGGTTTAAAATATTATAAAAAGAAAGAGACATAAAAAAAATGTATCATAGGGATAAATGATCTATACATACTAATTAATGGTTTATATAGACCATAGAATGGGCTAAGCAGATAATTAAATATCTGTACAAACCCTATATTCTAGGGATAGTAGTTTATATGAAAATGTCTCTTGCAAGTAATGAAAAGAAAGCAAAGGTAAAAGAATAAGGCTGAGGGTTAACTTCACCCCCTTAAAGATTACCTTAGTTGTGTTTCTTATATAGAAAATACAAGTGGAAATGGAAGTTCTCACTAGATAAAAACCTAGCATAAGGTCCCTCTTAGGTAAGTTCTTAAGCTTTCTTAATGTTTTTAGTGAATCTTCTCATTTTGAGCTAATGAAGGAGCTCTCCTAAGGCGGTAAGAGAGGTCTTATTTTATAAAGGATTGTTGACTTAGGAACCAAGGTATGGATCCTTATGAATATTCTTTCTAGGATGGAATCCTTATTTAGATAAATCCTTAGACAAATTAAGGACAAAAGAATCATCTTAGAGACTTTAGCCAAGCCAAATTGGTTAGTTATACAAATGGTCTATGCAAGTTACCTGGCATAAACCCTAAGGTAATCATAGGCTTAGGTCATACTCTTGGGCTTTTAAGTTCGTTTAGGTGTCTAAGAGACTTAGATATATTTTCTTAAGCCTTTCCCCTTCTATGGTTTTCAAATTCTTTTACATATTACATGAGAAACTAAATAGTGTTCTCATTATAAGGCTTATATCTAAAAGTCCGAAAATAAAATATCTATAGCAAATTTAAGTATTTAAATAAAAAAAAGGAGATTTTGACTAGAGGTCATAGATACTAAGCTAAAAGGCCTCACTAATCCTATCTCCAAGTGAAAGCAAGTATATTTTCTTATAAAATCCTTTGAATAAGAGTAAAGTAGTAGTAGAAATAATAGAAGGGACAAGCCATCAATAAAAGAGGCTTGTATAGACCAACTAGTTGTTACATTAAACTAAATGGTGTATGCACAAACTAACTAGTAT
Source organism: Omphalea diandra (assembly GCA_949677035.1). NCBI lineage: Eukaryota > Viridiplantae > Streptophyta > Magnoliopsida > Malpighiales > Euphorbiaceae > Omphalea > Omphalea diandra. The sequence continues at coordinate 14,306 of CATIWR010311485.1, read as the reverse complement.
TTTATGCAGACTATTCCTCTAAACAAATTATAGAAATGAAAGAAATTTAACAACCAACATCTCAAAGTAAAGAAAGAAATAATGAGATATAGATGATGTATGGATTAACTTTAACCTTAGAGGCAACCTTTGTATTTTTCTTTTCAAGAAATGCAAAAAAAAAAAAAAAAAAAGGATTTTAAGGTGAGATGGTAAGCTAAAGGATTTTAGACTTAGTTTCTAACTAAAACTTGTTCTTTCTTAGTTTTTGCCTCTCTTAGTTTTTTACTTTTTCCTTTTTCATAATTTTATTACAAGAGTTTATTTATCCAATTAGTGAATGAAGCCTCTATTTATAAAGGATTCTTGACTTTAGAAGAAAGAATGGACATGTAAATGCCTAGAATCTCCTAGAAAATCGAACATTTTAGGCATAAAAAAATAAAGGAATGAACTTGAGATTTAGTGCCAATCCATATGTATTGTATGTATAGACAAAGCCTATATCTCTATGCAGACATCCATTTGTTGTGTTTATGACCATTATGTTTATACAAAAATCATCATGTTGTCTATATAAACTAAGCCAATGATGCACAAACTTGCTTGACTAGCTTTTCTTTTAAACTTGGGCTTTTAGATTTTATGGGTTTGAGAGGCTTTTACAAGTAGTCTTTAAAGGTTATCTTGGCTCTATGTTATTTTGAAATCTTTGTTTCATTGTTGTTCGTAAAAGAAAAAGATTCGAGCTTTCATCATTGAGCTTACATCTCGAAGTTTGAAAATACAATGGTCCATAAAACTTAAACTAACCTTATTAAAGACATCCAAGAAAGTCAAAATCTCATATATTCATGAAGTGGGAAATTCAAGTTTTAAGATCTTCCATAACCCTTCAAAACATCCATGGATTAAGGAGTCATATGTGTTATCTAATTCTTACCAAAAATATCTTTAAGTTTAGGAGAGGTGAAGGAACTCAATTGAAAGAAAAAGGGTTTTGATATTAAAAAAAAAAAAAAAGAAAATGTGAAAATTGAGATTTGAAATTAGACTAAAATTTTTATAATTAGACCCTATGACCATAAAAGCCTTCCCATAACATAAAGAGAATTTTCTTTAAAACTCTTTTTTTTTTTTAGAAAAAAAAGCTACATTATTAAGGCAAATAAGAAAAGTCTAAAATATCTTTCAAGACTAATAGATCAACTATAATAGGGACTTCATTATGCCATAAGGATTCCTATCCTAAAGTCCTGGAAAAAGTGAGCAAAGGAATGTGCCACCGCATTGGTACTCCTTCGAATGAATTTCTTAACGTACACTTGATCAGATAGAGCCCATATATCCTCCTCCAGCACTACCTCATATAAAATGTTATATCCTCTGTTCTTTATTAAACAATCCGTGAGAAGCTTGCAGTCCCTTCTATAATCTAATCCCAATTAGTTGCTTCATCTACCCAACAAAGTGATAAACACTCGACTATGATCACATTAGAGCCTCCATGCAAGGATTTAGAGCATGACAGAACCACACTTCCATCTGCATTTCGAGCCATGAAGCCAAAACTTGTGTACCCTTCTCTTGATAACTTCGCATCACAATTGAGTTTTAGATTGCCTGGTGGTGGTCATTCATATAAAGTCGAAGTTGAATTTGTTTCCCTTATCATTGGCAACTTTAGATGAGACTTCTGTTGGACTGGGATGGTTAATCCTAAGTCTTAAACCTCTTTTGATCTTTACAAAGGAGATTGATCAATTCTAATGTTTCAATTAAGCATTATTTTGAAGTTTTTTTTTTTTTAGTTAGTCTCTGAATTGAAAGTTGGATGAAGTCCATAATCTTTAAAGAAATCAAAGTGTCTCCTAATTCGCGACCACAACTTCATAAATCGAGACCACAAACTATACTAAGGCAGGTTAAACAATTGGACAGGCAAATTCGTGGGCCACTTCTCTGCTGCGACCCATCTAAAGATAGGAGAACCAAAGTCACAGACAAATTCGCGGTGTGTGTCACGCCTCAGTCGTGACTGCGAATTTTGAAGTAACCTAAGAGGGAATCAAGTCCATAACCACAGCTTGACAAGTGTCCCAGGTGACCATTGGAAGATAAAAATCGCGATGGCAACTTGTAGGTAGCGACCACAAATCATGAAGAAGAAGATGAACATTTTGACAGACGAATTCGCGTCTTAAGTCACGGCCTGTACAAGAAAAATCACGACCGCTACTTTTGTGAGAAGGTAAAAGGCAACAACTATATTTTCCTAGTGAACTAATGAGAAGATGACATGTGGACGAGCTGTTAGATACAAACGACGATTTTCGCTGCATTTTTGGGCTCCCGTATGGAAAACTGGAAAATCTTGACCGCAAAAGAGTAATGGCGACCACGAGTGAAGCCTGACAAGCATTTAATGCAAAATCTGCCTAGCATACTTTGGAGATTTGCTAGAAGTTTTATTGCAATGTCTCTTTGGTGGGTAGAGGATATAAAAACCTCACCAAACAAATGTAAATGCAAGAGAATTCATTAATTTGTAACCTAAACTCTTGCAATTTTGCTACTTAATATTTTCTATTCTTTAAATGATTGTTTGGTGTGAGCATAAACACCATTTGTAAAGGTTGTAGTGTGAGCCTCAAAAACACAAGTGTAAAAGTTGTTGCGTGAGCCTTGAAAACACAAGTGTAAAAGTTTGGTGTGAGCTTAGAAATACCATTTGAAGATAATGGAACACCCAATTGCAGAAAATTAGGGAGTGGACATAGGGTCGATTATACCTGAACTACTATAAATCTTATATCTCTCTTCTACTCATTTTCCTTCTTACTTTCTTATTTTAATTTTTTATACATCAATTCAACCCCCCCCCCCCCTCCCCCCTCCTTCTTAGTGCCTAGGGCCAACAAGTCCTAAGACTCACCTAAAAGTTTTATAGCCCCATTGATACCCTGCATCTCATCCCAAACCCATCCATTAAAATAACACTGATTTCGATTACCTTAGACAGCCCAAGCTAGCATACAAAACACCTCAACTACATCAGTTAGTCTCTTATCCATAAACCATCCTAAGACCACTTGAAAGCTACCCTTCTAAACCAAGGGCATTAGCAATTGTAATGTACTTACATACCACAACCTTTTAACCACTTCACATTGCAACATCAGATGGTCGAGAGATTCATAATCTCCCTCACAAAGCTAGCATATAGGGTCAATGGTAGAACCTCTCTTTACTAAATTTGTCTTTATATGTAAAGAGTTGGTGCAGGCTCTCTAGATGAAGTGCTTCACCTTGGGCGGTACCTATAGATGCCAAATATTCCTCCATAATGGATTAACCTCGCTAATTGATGCCCATTTATTACTTATGCTTCTCCCAAAGAGATGGTAAGCCAATTTCACTATGAACTTCCCTGAATTACAATGACGCCATATCCTTCGATCTCTTAGTAGTCTATAGCTAAAAGGGATACCCAAAATTTCATTTACTAACTATGGTGGGAAATTATGGTTCAACAATTTAGCATTCCACTCTCGGTCCTCTACATTTATTAGATTGTTAACCATTATCAAATCAGGATGGATAGGCAACCTAATAGCTAGCACATTATTTACTGAAACATGTACCCATCTATCATGCTAGATATTTATCAATTATTCATGCCCCATATGCCATCCTAGACCATCTTTAATCAAGAATCTAGCCTCCAACATACTTTGCTAAACAATACTATGGTGATGTCCCAACGCTACGAAAAAAAGTCATCCCATGGATAATACTTAACTTTAAAAACTTGTGCTACCGTAGAATCAATACCATTAAGTAGTCTCTAGCATTACTTAGCTAACATTACGATATTAAACCAACACAAGTCTTAAAAACCCAGTCTCTCTATTTTCTTTCATACAGTAATACATGCCCAACTCACCTAATAAGTCTTTTTATTCCCATTCTCATAACCTCACCAAAATCTCACAATTGCCTTTTCAATTTTTTTTACATATAGAAATCGACAACAAGAAACAACTCAGTGTACATGGGAATGGCTTGAACCACCATTTTCAACAAAATCTCCTTTCTTGTTTGAGATAGCGACCACTCATTCCATCCTTTCAACTTATGAATCATACTACCAATAATAACATTGAAAACTTTAGTTTTATATCTTCTAATGAGAGTAGGAAGACCTAAATACTTTATATGTTTCTTCATTGCCTTGACCTCTAATCAATTTTGAATATAAAATATAGTCTCATAGGGCACATTGCGGCTTGTGGATAGCTCAAATTTTTCCAAGTTTATTTGCTAACATGATGTTTCTTCATACAACTTAAGAATCTGCATAATTTTCTCTCTTTCCCTGATTATTGCTTAAGCAAATAAAATACTACATTTGCAAAAAAAAATAAATAAATGTGAGATCTTTAGGGCAACCTTGACAACTTTAATACCATGGAGTTCTCGATTTTGCTCAAAATTCATAATAAAGATGATAAAACTTTAGCATACAATAGGAAAAGATAGGGTGAAAGTGGATCCCCTTGCCTAAGTCCCCGTTTAGGAAAGAAAACTTCCTAAAGGCTTCCATTGATAAGTAAAATGTAAGACATTGTATGGACACACTTCATAACCCATTCAACCTAACTCGAAGCAAAACCCATTTTTAACAAGATAGAATGTAATAAAATGTCACTTGACTCTATCATAGGCTTTACTCATGTAAAGTTTCAAAGCCATAATGCCTACCTTACCCTACCTTTTTGTGTGCATGTGATGGAACAACTAAAAAGCAACAAGGACATTATTGGTTATCAATCATCCTAATTAAAATGGACTTTGAAAACATGAAACAACATCTGGTAAGATGACCTTAAGCTAATTAGTTATAGTTTTGGTGATAATACAAAACAAAAATATGCATAAACTAATAGGTTGTAGTCTTTGGTAAGTTCAAATGAACAAATTTTTAGGATAAACACAACTAAAACATGATTTAAATATGATGGATCATAACCCTGATTCAAAATATTAAGCACAACATCAGTCACATCATTATGAATAATGTGCCAAAATTTCTAATAAAAGAAAAAGGGCATACCATCAGGTCTAGGGGCTTTTGTAGAGTGCATTTCCTTCAAAGCGTGATAAACCTCCTCAATCATGTATGGCTTTGTTAAAAAGTCATTCATCTCTAAAGACACTCATGATGAAATAGTCTATAACGTTATCCACATTGGTTGGTGGCATTGATTTAAAGATCCATTTAAAGTAATATGTCATGATCTTGACTATCTCTTCTTTTATCCTATACTACTAGACATTTTCACCTTAAATTCTAATAATAACATTTTTCTTTCTACAATTTGAGGCTTTTGAGTGGAAAAAATTTATGTTTTGATCTCCTTCCTTCAGCCATTGCACCTTTGATCATTGAACCCATATCATTTCCTCTAATTTTAGCAAATGATAAATCTCCATCTCAACCTTTATGTATTTACCAAGGTAAGTGTCATCCCCATTTTTGTAAATTATCCAATTATTATCTCAATGATTTAAGACAATGGGTAATATGCCCAAACACTTTTTTATCCCAAACCTGTAACATTTCACCATAGTTACGAATATGATCATTAACAGTATACCCATTGTGAATTGGCCCCCAACCATTCCTAACCATTTCTCACACTCTTCATGTTCAAGCCATATTCTCTCAAAATGAAACATCTATTTTTCTTTTTTTGAACTTTTTCAATACAATTATGAACACCAAAAGAAATAACTATGGGGTAATGATTCGATTTATGTTTAACCAAATGCGAAACTAAGATGTATAGGAATGAAATACACCACTCATCATTTTTCAATCCCCTATTAAGCATCTTTTGGATATTGTTATCACCTTACTAACCATTAGTCCAGGTATAAGAAAAGCCTTGGTAGCCTAAGTTTGACAACCCACACTCATCCACCACTTCTCTAAATATGGTCATACACTCTGAAGCTTTAAGAACCCTTTCCCCCATGTTTCTCGACTTCCCACATAATCTCATTAAAATAACTAATGCATAACCATGGTTCTGATATACTACTTTTTATTAGTTTTAGTAGTTCTTAATGTTGGACTAAGTGGCGATGAGACAACCTAATAGGAGGGTGAATTAGGTTGTAATCAAAACAAAAAACACAACCATAAGCAACTAAAATGGAAACTACAAACACATAAATCAATATAAGGATTTAAAGTGGTTCGACAACTTGTCTACTCCACTCTCTGAGTTTTCACTTAGGCCTATCTATTCTTTTTGAAGCTCAAGAACAAAATCTCCCATTTTCTATGCTAAGGAAGAACCTTCCCTTTTATAGGCTCAGGAATAACCTTTCCTTTTACAGGCTCAAGAAGAACCTATCCCTTAGTATTTTTCTAGGCATAATACCAACCTTTACAACCACTAGTAAGGAAAGATCCAAGTAATGTTTATGCCTCTCAAATAGGCAGCTAATACATAATTAGTATTTTAGAAAACCTATTTTCAAAATGAGTGACAAAAACAAACCTTACTCTACCCAAAATACAAGCAACACCCAAAAAAGGTTAGCATAAATAGTTACAAAATGTTCACAATGATTTCTAGCCTTTTCCTCTAACCTTTCTAAACTATAAAAATGTTCTTTATATATAGCCAATCTCCAAAACTAGTCATTGAAATAGTTGATGTTGCGTCTAACAGCTTTTCTACAAAACTAGCAGTTTGAGATGCAACACTCGTTGTTCTTCATTAACACCCATTAAACTTGTAATGATGACTTCGAATGCCTATTGTATGTCTTTCAATACTCATTGGCTTTGACTACAACACTTGTTGGAGAGAGAATAATACTCATTGTTCATTTTCAGAGAGCTTAAACTTCATGCTCTATTTTTCAAACTTTGCATAGTTGTTTTCCATGCCTACTGAGCAATTCACAATGCCTATTAGAAACTCTTTTAATGTTTGTTGAGAAGGGTCAATACCCATTTCAGGTTCCATAAGCTTTAGCTTAGGCTTAGACACTTTTCCCACACCTGTTTCAAATCTAGAACGTCCGTTGCTAGCTCAGATCAATGCCCATGGTAAGGTCTTGCATAGCCCAATTTGAAGCACTTCTCCAATACTTATTGCAAATGGATAACACCCATTGCAAGGTCTAAAATATTTTGGCAAAAGAGTAACATCCAATCAACATCTATTATTCATCCTTCAATGCTTGTTGAATGGTTAAATGCGTTAGGAGATGTTCAATGCCCATTGCATTTGCACAACACCTATTGAACTTATTCTAGCCCTTTAACGTTTGTCAAGTCTTAGGATCACATGTTCTTCAAACATTCTCCCTTTAGCATTCAGAACAATCTCCCATTTTAACTTTCATCGAGTCTGTTTAAATCATCTAGAAACACTAAAGTACAAACATTAGAACTTCTCTTGATTTTGTTATAGTTTTGTTATCATTCAAAACACATCATTCAAAGTAGTGGAGTGAGTCCAATGCCTTGGGTTTTATGTTCTTCAAATATTTTTCCCTTAGCATTCACAACAATCTCCCTTTTTTGAATGATGATAAAACCAAGATACTTTGACTTCAAAAACATAAAATTCAAGCGTATAAAGATACCAAATGTTGAAACACAAAACTACAAATAAGATACTAACCAAAATACATATTAATCAAAATATCCACATAAGGCTTGATACCAATTCAACACAAGGTTTAATGCCAATTATTGTAATATCTACATAAGGCTGGATACCAAGTATGCTACTTAACAAGCCATATAAGATAATAAATGTTGTACCGTATAAGATACTAAATGTTGAATGTTAAACATGTAGCAGATACCAAGTGTTAGGCTATGTACATAAGTGATACCAAACAAAGCAATCAAATCTACAAATCAAAGCATCCAAAACTTTTCCCTTTTTTTGGCATGACAAAAAGACATAAAAAATTCTCTCCTAAAAAAAATGTTCTCCCCCCTTACAAACATACAAACATCCTCTTTCTAAAATCTAGACCAAGTTCTATAAAACAAGGAAAACTCCCCCTATCTTTATGTTATTTTCTAACAAATCACCCGAGATATTCAAACACAAATTCAGTTGATATAACTTAGGGTTACATGTTCTCTTCACGAATTAAGAAAAGCAAGAAAGAAAGGATAGTTGATAGAGATTCCTAAGCTAAAACTTTAAACTGATACCATTAATGGTTCATAAAACAAACTCCCCCTTAACAATAACCATGTTAACCAAAGCAAAAGAAGGGAAAAAGATACATTATAGTTAATGATACCACCTGATACCAATTGTTGTGTTTTTCCAATGTTATGTTTTTCCAAAAAAACAAGATCTTTTTCAAAGAAACTTCAAATTTTGTAGCTCCACTTCACCATTTAATTCTCCATTTTGAGCAGAGGACGAGGAGTCTCTAAACCTATAAAATTAAAATTTCTTTGGTACCCATTTTTTCTTGGGTCCATAGGGGTTAACAACATAAATATGTTTATCTCTCAAGCTAGCATAGTAAAAGTATACTTTATGGCCATAATTTCCACAATAAAAGCATTATCAAATGGATGTTTTCTTAAGCTCTTTTATAGAGCATGATTGAGGTGGCATCCTAAAAGATTGGTGCCTAAAATGTGAAAAAATCCTTGCATTCTTGACATGATTAATTCCATAAAAGAATGCATGATTTACCTTTGGCCTATAAGAGTATGAGTGAGAGTAGTTATGATTATGCACATATAATTTAGATGAAGGTGAGGGAGAACTAGTTTTAGTAGAAGTTCTCACAAAATTTAGCTCAAAGGTGGAAGGTTTAGAATGATCAAAGCCTAAGTCATTCCTATCTCTTAAAGTCTTTTAAGAGCCCAAAATAAGATCAAGTTTGTCTCTTCCTTTTGTAAAAAAGGCAAGTGAATCCTTCAAAGTTGAGATCTCTTTCTTGATAATCTCATTTTGAGAAGACAACATTTCATTAAAAAAAATTCTTAATTTAAGGCCTCATTTTTTTTTATAATAGTTCATAACTTTTCTTTAGTTCCACTAATTCAGTTTTCAAGATTTTATTTCTTTCAAAACTTTTATCAACATTATTATTAATGGATTTTAAGGCCTCAATAAGATTTTCAACAGTAGACATGTTTTCTAACTCTTGATCATCCTTATCTAAATTACTATCAAAAGAGTTAGGACATACCTATTTTAAAGAGCTCTCTTGCAAGGCCATGAGACCAAGATTTGTTCTTTCTTTTCTCCTTGTGCTTAGCTCTTCTTCATCTTTATACTTGGTTTGGATGCACTAGAATTATCCCAAGTGGCTTTATAGACTTTCTTTTTCTTTTTTTTTTTCCTTATTCTTAACTCTGGCTTTTGGGTAATCTGCTTTCATGTGGCCAAGCCTTCCACATCCATAGCATTCATTTTACTTAAGCTTGCCTTTGCCCTTCTTATTCAACGTTCTTCTAAATTTATTTATTATAAGGATTATCTACTCTTCATCATCATTTGAGCTAAGATATTTAGAGGTAGCTTTGAGAGTTATTCTAATCTTCTTCTTATTTGTATCCTTATATGTGGGTGGAGCTTTTCAGTTCAGGTTTATCTCATAGTCAATGAGATTTCTTAATAGCTTATCAATTAACATAGTCTTTAAGTCCTTTGAGTCCTTGAAAGAGGTGACTTTACCAAGCCACTCATTAGGTAGACACCTCAGAAATTTCTTTACAAGTTCCTCATTGGTGAATGTCTTCCCAAGAACCTTCATTTCTCTAATAATCTCAATGAACCGATCATACATTCTTGAGATTGTTTCATTACGCTTCATAAGGAAGGTTTCATACTAACAAATAAGGGTCTCCATCTTGTTTTCTTTGACTTGATTTGTTCCCTTATGTGTGATCTCTAAGGCCTCCCAAATTTCCTTGATAGTTGACTTCATGCTCACCTTATTGTATTCACTTTTACTTATGGCACAAAAAAGCATGTCGATGGCCTTGTCATTGTTAGCAACTTGTCTTTTTTCTTTCTCAAACATCTCATCAATGTCATTTTCTATTTGAGTCCCATTGACATGTGTTTTCATTAGAGTGTATGGACCTTTATCCATAATTTAATAAACTCATACTTGAGAAAATAATACATTATGCTCTTTTAATACTGGCAATTTTTTCCATTAAAAAAGGGAGGTCTCATCATCCTTTTGGTCTATGCTTATTTTGGATTATCATGATCGTATCCCTCTTGCACTTTAACTTTAAAAGAGGTCAAGCTCTGATACCAAATGTTGGACTAAATGGTGACAAGGCAATTTAAGAGGGGGAGTGAATTGGGTTATAATGAACAACAAAAAAACACAACCACAATCAACTAAAATAAAAACTACAAATAGATAAATCAACATCAAGATTTATAGTGGTTCAACAACTTGCTTATTCCACTCCTTAAGTTTTCACTTAGGCATATCTATTTTTTTTCAAGCTCAAAAACAAAACTTTCCCTTTTCTAGGCTAAGGAGGAACCTTCCCTTTTACAAGCTTAAAAATAACCATTCTTTTTACATGCTCAGGAAGAACCTACCCCTTAGTATTTTTCTAGGCATAATACCAACCTTTACTACCACTAGTGCAAGGACAAATCTAAGTAGTGTCTATTCCTCTCAAATAGGCAGCTAATACATAATTAGTGCTTAAGAAAAAACTTACTCTTAAAAAGAGTAACAAAACAAACCTTACTCTACCTAAAAAAAAAAAGTAACACCCAAAAAAGGTTTACACAAATAATTACAAGGAGTTACAAAAATGTTCACAATGATTTTTAGCCTTTTTCTCTATCCTTTCTAAACTCCAACAATGCTTCTTACATAGTTAAACTCCAAAACTAGCCGTTGAAATAATTAATGTCGTGTTTGATAATTTTTTTTGCAAAACTAGCCATTTGAGATGACAACACATATTGTTCTTCATCAATGCCTGTTGAACTTGTAATGGTAACTTCTAATGATTGTTGAATGTCTTTCAACACTCAGTGGCTTTAACTTTAATGTTTATTAAAGAGAGAATAATGCTCATTATTCATTTCTAGAAAGCTTGAACTTTGTGCTTTGTTTTTCAAACTTTGCACAGTTTCTTTTCATGCCCGTTGAGTAATTCACAATGCCTGTTGGAAAATCTTTCAATGCTTATTGAGAAGAGCCAATGCCTGTTTTGAGTTTCAGAAGCTTTAGCTCAGACTTGGACACTTTTTCCATGCCTGTTGCGAATCAGCAATGTTTGTTGCTAACTCAGATCAACGCCCTTTGTGAAATTTCAATGCCCATGGCGAGGTCTGACACAACTCAACTTAGAGCACTTTGCCAATGCCTATTGCAAATGGACAATGTCTATTGTGAGGTCTAGAAGACTTTGGCAAAAGAACAACATCTATTTAACATTCGTTTCTCATGCTTCAATACCTATTGAATGGTCTAGCTTATGCTTTAATACCTATTGAATTGTCTAATGCCAGTAGAATTTGCACAATGCCCATTGAATTTGTTATGGTCCTTTAACATTTTTCGGGTCTTTGATTCACATGTTCTCTAAACATTTTCTCCCTAGCATTTAGAACAATCTACCCTTTATTGTTCATCAAGTCTATCCAAATCATCTAAAAACACTAATGTATAAATATTAGAACTTCTCTTGGTTTTGTTATGGTTTTGTTATCATTTAAAACCAAAGTTTTGTTATCATTCAAAACACATTATTTAAAGTATAAAAGTGAATCTAATGTCTTAAGTTTGCATGTTCTCCAAACATTTTCTCCTTAGCATTCATAATACCCAGGATTTCCACTTGTGCTCCTAAGCTAGCCATCCATACATCCTTGCAAGCAACCAATTACTTGTCATGTCTGTTGCCTAAACTATCATAACAATATGGTTCTCTAAGAAAGTTTTAAAGGAGAGGTTTAACATTTATTTCCATAACATGCATAAGCCCCCCTTTCCCAACTGACCCCTCACCACTACAGTCAACTGAATAACAACCAAAAAATTAAACAACTATGTAATTTATTCAACTGAAAACTCTTAAGTTTGGTTTCCATAAAAAAAAAATACAATATTGGGACCTTCCAACTAAATTAGCTTTTGGAGTGCTCAAAATGTCGTATGGTTCCCAAGCCTATGGCAGTTCTAACTAAGGATTTGCATGGTTCTTGGCGGGGCTGACTTTCAACCTCTGTCGCTAAAAAGTGGGATTTAAATAAAAATGCCAACACTGCTTCCTTTATTTTTTTTCTCCTCAGGTACATCATCACATTTCCCTACAAAGAGGGTCTTGCACGTTCCAGGTAAGTCAAGGGTATCATTATCACTTCCACTTGAAATAGTTGGCACAGTTGTGCAGTCATGCCTCAACACTCAATATTTTTGTTTTCTCTGTAGTTTATTGGGAGATGAGGTTTTGGGTAGGGATTCAAGTGGCTTTAGGTAAGGGAGGGTATTAGAAGTGTCCACTTGTGAAATATGAGAACATACTCACTGTTAATTAGATTGACAACTCCCATGTGCTTATCATTCAGACACGTCACCTGTTGCATGTTTGATGAAGTAGACATCATAGTGGACGAACTTATGAAAGTTTAGTGAGGGGCATTTGTAGTAGGTTTATGGTTAAGGTTTGTGTCTTTATTTAAATTTGGAGCACTTAATATTTCCACTATTGAATTAGGTAAGTTTTGTTATTAAAACAAGTGGTAATAGGGTTATCGATAATGGAGGTACATGTGTCATGAGATGAGTTTTGGTTGGTTACACTTGGCTTGTGTTTGAAGTCTTAGCTTGATCAACAACATCACCAATCGTTTGCATAGACAGTTTTGATGCATTCCTATGCACATTACATTCCTGCAATTTTTCCATCACAACATCCATATGTATAATCTCCCTACCAGTTTTTGTCCTCTTTTATATCATTTTTGGGTTCATACCATTCCTAACCTGACCCTCACTTAACTTATTTGACATCTATGGCAGCACTAAACTCCTTTAGACTCGAGAAGTATCATGTTCCATATTACCCAGCTCAACCACCTTTTGCGATTTCATCTAGGGATGCTCTTAACCAGTCACCATATGGATGGGTTTTATCATTGATACTATCCTCATCCTTTTTATCCCTAATATGATCATAATCCCTAATGATATGTCCAAGATACCCACACCAGTAACAAAAGGAGGATAATCTTTCATATTTGTAAAAGACCTAGAGAGGTGTGTTAGAATTAGAGAATTCAGGAACCTCGTTTCAATGGCTTATAAAATCAACTTTAACTTTGACTTGCACAAACCGCCCTAGTCCCTCTAAGGAAGCTTCATCAATCTCAATCAACATGCCAATCTCATTGTATAGAGCTCAAATCACGGCCTTGTTTCTAGCTTTCATTGGGAGATCATACATGCGAATCCAAAATAATGGTTGCATTCAACATCTTAAAGGGTTGAACCCCACCATCAAGCCCTGTAAAATCAAAATATATTTTTCAAAGAGCTAGGAAGCCATGACAAGCACTCTCTCCTTATCACGCTAATTGTGAAATTCAAAAGAAAATAGGTTTTTTTCAATTTCTTACACCTCTAAACCACCTTGGGCATACCACAATTTTTGCATAATATCCATTAATGCAAAAGAATTGAAACTACGTTCAATCCACAACTGCCCAACTAGGCATAGCGAGGTTCGATGTACTTGTTAGACTAGGTTGATCAAACATATGTCTAAACTCTCTTTTGATCTTGATAATATGGATTGAAAGGTACTAATCATTTTCTTTAATTGTTGCGATGACAAATATAAAGTTAGAATGTCATGGAAAGTTGAATAGGACCTTTCAATCCATATTATCAAATATAAAGTTAAAATGTAATGGAAAGTTGAATAGAGAAGAAAACTAAAGTTGATTCATATTATAAATCTTAATTGTGACGATAGTAAAACTTGAAGAGTTTTTGGATAGTTGGTTTTACGGCGGCTGTCGCGATAGGTGTATTGATCACAACACTTAAATCTTCCTTAATAAACTTCTGCTGACCAACCATAGTTTGCCGTGTGCATAATTTGTCGTTTGCATATATGAATGTCGCGGCCATTACATATGTGTAGAGACTATGACACATTTTTCAAAACTAATAGTCTAGTTCATGTTCTAGGAGTCTTAACTCTAATTATGTCTTGACCACTACAAAATAGGGTTCCAACGGATAGTTTGATAAACATTCAACCCCAT